>CM077804.1:20216644-20324400 GCA_039737535.1 Lagodon rhomboides | reverse complement strand
AGGAGCACTATGTAGTTTTGGGGAAGAAGAGAAAGATCTTCATCAAAAACTACATCAACAAACTGTCTTCTTTTTCATGACTGAATAAACAAACTGACCTTAAAGGACAACACAAATTCATACTGTTTTACTTTGTTTACATGTGGCGGACCCTGCCACCTTTCTAGCTTCAAACAGTGTTCTGGTTACCTTATTTTCCTCTGAGAACAGCTTCTTAGTTCACTAATGGAAAATGTAAATATTTCTGAGTTTGTATTGTTACCTCATTAATAATGTAAATATTACAAATTCTGAGTTTGAATTTCTTCTCCAAAACCGCATAGTGCCCTTTTTAAATAAAGTTTGCTAGATCCTGGCTGCGAACACACAGTGTATTTGGTAATCAGGCTCAATGAGAACAGATAAAAGATAATTTCAAATACATGCAATATGCACATCCCAGTTTTCAGAGCAGTTTTTCTGTTTAATGACAGCCACCTGATGGCCGTGGCCCTTTGAAACCCAACCACGGCCTACAGAAAGAGATCTAACCTTTGACCCTTGACTGGGATCAGGTGACAGTCGGGGCTAACTTTAGCTGCTAACTTTAGTCCTGTGCAGGTCCGCTGGTAAGCTTAGCTGCTGTGCTAGAGGAAGGTGCGACACACACACACACACACACACACACACACACATACACACAATTCCCTGCAGTGTGCAGCATATTCACTTCTCAACAAACTAGGTCACTGGATTTTAGAAATATATAAAAGCTGTAACTGCACTTATAGTAATGACTGAAGTGGCTCTTTTAACTCTCGGCCAAATTACCAAATTAGTTCTACAATTCTCCCCCTTTTGGTCTCTCTCCTCTTCTCGGTTAATACCTCTCCCGCTCAGTTGCACGCACACACACACACACACACAGCCCATTTCACCTATTTTTGGAGCCGTTAATCTCCAGCTATTTGGCCCGGTGCTAAACTCTTAATTCTGATGGCTTTTTTACAATGTGATTGAGAGCGAAGGGGAAGAGCTACCTCGTACATCCTGTCTCCACCCGCTGCTCAGCCAAAGAGGCTCTTTCCTCACGCCGTGTTTCTGGGTCGACAGAGTCGAGTGTTTGGGGTCAACGGTCAGGGTTTAGGGGCAGGTCAGATGATGGACAATTAATGGTCCTCCTCACTCTCATGTGGATCGATTTCTTTCTTTTAATGTCTTCTGATTCTTTACTACCTTTTCTGTTAAGTATTAAAAGAAGGTAATTTGTAATAACCAACCAGCTCGGTGATAAACCTTCGAAATGGGAGTTAGATTCCCTGATGGATTTATAACCCAGCTACACACTCATCTGTATCAAGGCCACCTGGCCCATCCAATTTCAGGACTACCGCACTACACACATTACACATCATGGCTCTAAGGATGGGAACAACACTACTACAAATGTTAGCATACACAACCGACACAGTACAGAAATGTGAAGCCTGTTACAGCTTTTATTTTTTGCACCAGCACAGAAAAGCCAAAAAACCCACAGTGACTAACAAAAACCTCTGGTTGGATTTAAGAGGCGGAGGACTGTCGAGGAACTGTGACTGACATGATAATACAGGTGTAACTGCTGCCGGGCACAAACGAGGCATGATACTGCAAATCATACCCAACGGTTTGTCATTTGGAGGCGGATGTATAAAGAGACTATGAGAGGGGGAGGAAGACACATCAACAAAAGCCGAAATGGCCTCAGGCACTTAAAAGAGAGTGACAGAGGAATACAGGGACTGCTGGAGAGACGCTTTCTATTCTTTTGTGATGTTTGTCATGTTATCAAAAGCTCCTGTTCTCGCGCAGATGAGAGGAATGAGGAGAATGAATTTTGAGTCCACAAGCTTGATGAATTCACTAAAATCGTCAGGCTGATTGATTGTTGTCTTTTTCGCTAGCATCAGGTATCAAAGTCTTGTCTGAGGACTAAATGTAATCTTTGTGAATTGGAAACATAACTTGTAACAATTTCCCAAAGGAGATTATCTTCTGCTTAAGCCGCACTTAAACAGGAGGGTAAACAAAATGAATCTATTCTTACATCTCAATTGACAGTTTAAAAGCTCCGACCTTACATGAAAAAGGAACAATGGTGCTTTGCTGAAACTGTCCGTGCATGCTTTTTATGGCCATCCATGTATGTACGTAGACCTGACACTAAATAGTTCCCTACTATTGACAATCAAAGCGTTGACTTTTGGCCCGCTGACATCAACAAAGTTTGTAACATGTTCAACTTCAAGTAAAATCCTGCGTATCACAGGCATGTACTCACATTGCATGTTTATGACCTGACTGACATATCTGGAGGTGGAGGGAATGGTGCTGAAGTTAGGTGACAAGCCGGCGAAACCAGTGACCGCAGTTTGAGACAGTGTTTCAACATTTGTAAGAGTGAAACAACTGGATATCTTGACCTTGAGCTGTCTTTCTAGCAACATAACTGGGTGTTTGAAACCAAATCATGATCTTTTCCGAACACTGAATCTTGCTTTGGTGCCAGACTATGGGGAAAGCTGAACTGAAGATCATAGGAGATGCATACCATGCCTGTCCCTCGATTTTGTTTGGGTAAGGCTCCTGTTCGCATTGTAGTTGCAGTCTCATCAGCTATATTTAGTCAGACTTGACAAAAGTCAGCTGTTAACCTACTCTCTGAAGTGTGTTCTTTCATTTTCTGAAGTCATACG
Source organism: Lagodon rhomboides (assembly GCA_039737535.1). Taxonomy (NCBI): domain Eukaryota; kingdom Metazoa; phylum Chordata; class Actinopteri; order Spariformes; family Sparidae; genus Lagodon; species Lagodon rhomboides. Next base: position 20,321,683 of record CM077804.1, on the reverse strand, counting down.
ACGTAGATATGTTGTGTTTTAGTGTGTTTCTCCACGCACCTCCCATAGACTTCCATGCAGCTGACACCACAGCCAGGCACCAAAGAAAGATCCGGTGATGTAACGACCTTTCCTCCTTTTTTAGGTTCCTTGATTATCACTGATCTTACCAACCTCACAACTCAAAACACCACACCCACCTCCCCCTTTACCCCCCTACTCGATTCACCCCATCCCCTCCACCCTCCCAGACCAGGTCCATAGCACCGGAGCAGCCCTGCTGATAGGGTTTCACTCTCTCCAGGGGCAAAGAGGAGGGCAGGCAGTACAATACAGGCTCTTGGACACAAACCTACCTGGGAATCTATATTCCTCTCACTGTGACCCACACCTGTTTTGGGACTTTTGGGACCTCCCTGTGGAAACCTCGTCCTTAGGTAAGACGCTGTGTGACGGCATCTGTGAAACCCAGAGAAATCTTTCTCGCACATGCCTCGAGTGTTTGTGGATTATCTGGCGCTGATGGTCAAATAATTCTTGAGCCTCATTAAGAACGAGGAGATGGTAATACTTACATTTGATTCATGTAGTCAGGAGGAGAAGCCTCTATCTGTGACCTGTCGAGGCTTCTGTGAGTTGATTAATTAATTAATGAGGGAATCAGAAGCAGAAGGCCAACTTCATTTTTATGAGTGACTGTTTAAAGTCACAAGAAGTCAAGAAAGGCTTCCCCTCATACATAGTTTGACAGTTTAACATCACAGATTTACAATTTCTTGAGTACAATTAATTGCAATTATTCAAAAAATCAATTAAACTGAGTCTGGATCGGAAGAGCCAGCTGGTGCATGACTTTCCTCTTCCTCCACCAGCTCTTACCTAACACTGACTGTGGTAGGTGAGGAATGTGGCCTTCTGGTGTGTAGTTTTTAGTCCGTGGGTATACATGTACTGAATGTGTGTATTTGGGAATGTGCTTACTGATGCCCTTCCTCCCCAGCTGTCCCCTCGAGATTTATCTGGAGCTAAAACAGGCCGGGGACGGACAGGAGCGCCTTTTCACTCAGGGAGTAACAGGACCCAGGCCCGGGCGCTGCTCCTCCATGTTGAATTTCAGCAAAAAATACCTGAAATCTCCATTCGATTCACATTTGCACCAGAGAGGAGCTATTTGAGCAAATGTGTGCGTGACTGTGTGTGTATGGCAGTCACATTACTATTGATTTACAGGTAAAACGTATTCTCCATTAAAGTGGCTATGGTGTGCCCCCTCTTTGATAGATGGATGTCGCTGAAGGATGCAACTCTCCTCTTGGCAGTTTCTAAAAAAAAACTAAAAGAACACATTTGAAGCAATATTATGGTAAAAGACCTTAAAAGAAGCTTTTCTGTTCTATTTTTGTTTTTACAAAGTGACCAGAAACAGAGGTCCCCTCTTAGATAGTGGAGAAATGTAGTGCCCTGTTGGCATTATTGACATGTATTTGTGTGTATGTGTGTGTGTGTGTGTGTGTGTGTGTGTGTGTGGTGCTCTTCGATGTGTAACTGCCGATGACACTCGTACTCAGTGCTATAGAACATGTGTTCATAAAAATAGCTCACACAGGAGCGAATCCCAGACTAGGAAATGAGCTTCAATTACAGCGGATGAAAAGCAATTACATTAACTGTCTCCCTGTGGACGGGCCCTGCAGCTTTTTCTCTTGTACTGGGGACTCACCTCCAGCCTTACATAATTGCTTTCGACCTGTGCAATAGACAGCGACATACTGCCGGCCCCCATCTGAGTGGTTAGTCAAGAGAGACACGAGCTGCCGCTGAGAATTAGTGACCTCGGGGGAATGTGGCCGGCTGTACTCGATGTTTAAAGTGTGCTTTAACTGAATTAGGGAACGCAGAGAGGGTCTGCTGGAGCTCGCTAGGATTTAGGACGTGATGTTCAACTTCATCATACACGAATAGATCTTCGAAATCAGTTTAGACTTTCTCGTGAAATATTTATGGATAAGTTCAACACTTTTGTTGTATCATGTTTCACTGCCTGTCGGTGTCTTGTTGCTATATCTGTCATACTCTTCGCTAGACCCTTGAGAGACTCAGTATGTTTAAGCAAGTGTAATACATAAAACATGTATGTAGTCATGAAAATGAGTTACCCCTGCCTATTCAAAACATTTAAAATGTTTACAACACCAAGAATGTGACATATGGCTGGTGTATTTATGGCTGATTACTCTACTAAAAAAATGCAATTGTCTCAGTTTGAATCTCCAGACGAGCAAAAACTAAAGCAAGATTACCAAGAGTTAGTTATTACTACACCACTGCTGATTCATTGATCGATTGTCTTGATTAATTGATTTTTTTGGCCACATGGGGGCAGAGCAATATGGACAAAACTTCCAGGTCTGAAAAGTGAAGCCAAGGCAGAAGTGCCTTAAAACATGTATTCTTTGTAATGGCCAGCTGGGGGCAATTCCACGGGTTTTCGAATCGAATATAAGCTTATTGGTAAACAACCCTTGATTTATTACCTCAGTGAACAGTTTCCTAATAAGTTTATGGACTCAATCATTAGTTTCAAGTCTTTGTCTATACAACATGAGGTTCATTAAGTAAATTATGGTCCCATTTAGGGTAAAATAGACGATAAAGCGAGGTAAGTTTTCGGGCATGGCTGCCTTGTGCTTGACAAGTCACTGCCACGGTGTCTGCTGTTTGTTGCTGGTGCTGCACCTAAGACACCTCATGAGGTTATTGTCTGTTTACCTTCATGTTCATTCTCCAGCTCCTCCTTCCCAGTGACATCACACGTGTTGTGAAAGACAGCAAGCTATGATTGGTCGTGGAGACCTAGGGATAGTCTCTCATGTCCCTTGGCCAGGTCACGGCAAGAATGTATGATTTTACGACTGCCTATGACACAGTGACCATCAGAACAACAATATTGTGCAGTCTAAACCGGACACCAAACACTGCAGAGCAAATGGTCGAAGCCACTCACATTACACATACTGAATTAATTTGATCCAATGTTCATATAAAAATAATGATCAGTGAGTAGTTGAATCAGAAGCTAACTTCATTTGCTGATCAAGACCATAAGATGCAGTTTAAAGATCCAGAAAATAGGTAGTCAGTGGACCCTGAGTTTTCTTTTTAGTCTGAATATTCATCGTTCTCTCTGTGTATAGTTGCTGAAAATTGGTGAATGGAGCTGACGGTTATGATTATTATTATTATCATTAAGTCATAATTTCTCTGTTCTGTCCTTTAGCCATGTCTCTGCCAGCACCAGCTCCTTCTAATAAGAGGAAGGCCAACAGGATCATCACCGACCTGTCCAACGTTACCCAGGATGGTAAAACACACACTCACGCACATACAACCGGCACACCGATCACATATTCACACACCACAAGGAAAAAACATGAAACATCGAGCCGGTTATCTTCATCCGCATTCCTCGAAGACCTTCCTCTATCTCCCGTGTGATCTGATTATCCAGCCCAGTAAATGTCAAATCCATTTGTAAGTTTTGCTCCACGCTGCCTGTGTGTTTAAATTGATCTGCGTGGGTGTAAATCGCTGCGTGTGTGGTCCGATGATACTACCATTTGATAAGAACACGCACGCACCCTTATTCCAAGCTGGAACAGAATATCTTACATGCATGTGGCATCTCCTGCAGGGATACGGGTCATTATCAGATGGCAGAGCAGCCACAAATCTGTCACCATTAAGAGGCAACAAAATACCAGACGGTGATTCAGCTGCTGCTATATTTGTGTGAAGCTGGGTGTGAGCAACGACGGACGGAGAGTCATTGCAACTGGTGAAGACATGAGAAATATGTATTCATATCGTTACTAATGGGGTCTATTTATGTCACACTTTGTTTGTATTTTAATTGCGGTGGTATTTGCTTTGAGCAACAACATATGGCTGCAAGTTTTCCTTTATTTTGCTTTTTCCCCAAAAATTACTTCCTGTGCATGAAGCATTTTTTTTTTTTTACTGTTGGAAAGCAGCACCAATGACTTTAATGAATTTCACTCTCCCATTTTCACCATCTGTTCAAACTCAAAGCAATAATTTGAATTCGAGTGGAGTTCCCAAAGTTTCTTAAATACCCAACAGCTGTTCTTCTGTTTTATCTTGGGTTTTTGGAAATCACGCTGTATGTGTGCGTGCTGCATTTTAATAAGTAAGGCGGCTATGTCTCTCTTATAATTTAGATTTTTATCTTTTTTATCTCAATGGGAATTCCTGATTAAATAAATGTACTCGGCCTTGACTGTACTTTGTGTTGCTACTGGTAGCATGCTATCATGGTAAAATAAGATACCTACCCGCTTAACATCAACATGTTTGTATTGTCACTATTAGCATGTTAGCATGTTGGCGCCATCGGTGATCATCTGTGGCTCTAATGTGCCCAGCATCATTGGCACTAGTCAGCCCTTGTTGCCGACTTTTTGGCTGATGGCTGGGAGAAGTCCCTCTGATTGGCTGTTCAGCTGAGTGGATAAGTTCAGAGTTGGAAAGAAGAGGGAAAACCCCTTCAGTCTTCAGCATCCTTGATTTCACCCATTCAGCACAGTCCCCCCATATTTTTCACCTCCATCTCTTCACCAGTGTCATATTCAACTTTCATCAGACATATTCTCGATTAGAAGCTGTCAGTGGTGTCAAAAAAACACTTCTTTATCATGACAGCAGTGCTTTGCCCTATTCTTTGCAGTGTGTTCAGGTGCATCTTTTTGGCCGAGACACAAGCGATATAAAGCGACTAAAAACCAGTCTGCCCTGATTCTCTAATGTTGGTTGTTGACCTGCTAGCATAGCTGAGGACGTTTAGCCTTGTTGTAATATGCTGTGTTTTCTATTAGCAGCAAGACATGCATGCAATCTGCAATCCGAGCGTGCTCTGTCTCTGCTTGTGTCTGTCAACAATCTGTTGATGTCCTCCTCCGTTTGTGTCCTCTGTTGTCTCACTGCTACCACTCTACCGCTCCTGCTGTCACAGCTGGAGCCACATCTGTATCTTTCCACCAGTTTGTTTTCAGTCAGTCACTCAGGAGCTTATCCTGCTGATCCCTTATTTAGCTCCAGTTAATGCCCACTCACATATCCATCATCCCTGCCACTGTGTCGCTCTGTCATGTGTCCCGGGCCTCTGTCTGTCTCTATGTGGTCCGTCTGTCCACCCCCTGCCCCTGTCAGTCTGTCCCAATTTCTTCCCAGTCAGCAGCCAGCTCTAGTTTCACATTCTTCTGAATTAACGCTCTAATCAATATCCCCATGGGAGAGTTCGCTCTGCTCAGCAGCCGCAATTATCCTCTCTCTCTCTCTCTCTCTCTCACACACACACACACACTTAACGCACGCCTACTTGCACAAGTCTGATTTATGAGGTACTGCTAACAGCTCTCCGCAGCATTGCAATGCCAACTCCCGGCTTTATAGATGTGTTCGTGCGAGTGTGTGCGTGCGTGCGCTGGTTTATGGCCGGACTCCAGGTGTTATGAGTGATATCAGAGTGTATGTGGTGGATGGGAAGAGTGTTTTATGAGGAGCTCTGTGGAGCAGTAAAATCCATCAGATCTCTCCATCACTGAGAGGGAAGAGGGGAGTGTGTTATAAGGATTTCCCTCCATAAACAGTTCGACCAGAAAACCTGCCGTGGCATTCCCCAGCGCCCTTTTCTTCCATATTGCTTTGGCCTAGTAACCCCTACAACTCCCCCGGTCCCACACACACACAGATCCTTTACAGCGTACAACAGGTTTCAACTCTAATTCATCTCAACAAGGACAGGATGGCAGCCAGAGGGTAAAAAAATGCTCCCTTTACAGTCGTATACATTCCTCATTCCATATCCGACATGTGGTGGAAGGTAAAACCATGGTTTAATTTGCAAAATGGATTTAGCTGATATGAGAGCACAATTCAGAGAGTGTGTGCCACCTGCGCCAAAGATTTAATAACAAAAAGTTCATGAGCCAGATTTCTTTCATTCGAGTAAGTGCAGCTGTTCATGAGAAAAAAAAAAAAGGTTTTTGCTTTGAAGGAACTAGCCATGTGGGATACTGCTGATTTCCTCTCCAAACCAATACCAAGTAAAAACCCAGGCTGGTGTCGCCGATGCCAATACAGAACCAGTACTTTGTACCAAAGCTTAAAGGAACAGTTCACACCAAAAAATGAAAATTATCTCATTATTATCATTATCTCCTCACATTTCTGGAGTTTACAGCAAAACATTGTTGCAGAATTGTCCGAAACAACTGAAGTTGATGGTTGATTGTTTAAAAACGTAAAAAAAAAAACAACATATAATGGCTCCATACACCTCATCCAGCATAATCCAAGTCTCCAGAAGCCCCAAGATCCGGAATTGATTTGAAATGACGATATTTAAGCCAACGATGGGCAGTTGGGCTTGTGCCCCCACTTCAGACCAGATGCAGGGTGCTAATATTTTTAGCTAAGTAGCTATAGTGAAGAGTGTATATGACTTCTTAACAAATCAATTTAGGGGATCTGGACTTCTGGAGACTGCCAGATGAGCTGTATGGAGCCATTTTAAATTTTTTAAGTTGTTTTTTGTTGAAGAAACTTCGCCAAACTCTCCATCGGCTTCAGGGTGAGTCGATAATGACTGAATTTTACTCGGGGTGAACTTGTCCTTTAATGAAACAGCATTTGGTAGTTTTAAGAATGCGGAGAACCCCTGTTATTTGAAAAATGGACACACAAACTGAAGCCTACACAGACGTCTGAATGCCGCTGCATGACCTCATCATATTCTGCATTGTGTTTAAATCTCAGCTGCTTAACAAGGTCGTGGTGTTGCCTCGGTGCCTCACAGTCCGCCCTCACACATCACACGCAGCGTCGCTGACACTCGGAGAACTGAAAAAGCTTCGCACATGACCGAGTGTGTGGTCAGGCGTTATCAGTGTCAACTGTCTGCCAGTGGCGCCGCGCACGTTTATATTGCCGTAGTTCGCAAATATGACAGGCGGACAGAGAAGTGGGTTCCTATCAAGTTGTATTTTACATTAGATCCTCCAACACCTCCATATTCAGTCCCTTCATATTGCCCTCTTCGTCTTCCTGTCAGATGACGAGTCAGACCCCGAGGCCTCTGAGTTCGACCTGGGCACCAAGATCAAGACGCCCAAGGACGTGATGCTGGAGGAGCTCTCCCTGCTCAACAACAAGGGCTCCAAGATGTTCAGGATGAGGCAGCAGAGAGTTGAGAAGTTCATTGTGACCAACGAGAACCAGGTAGGATTGAAGAAGAGGAAGGGAGGGTGTGTGTGTGTGCAAATGTTTGGTGCGTATGTGTGCACTAATCAGACCATATCCTCCTCTTTTGTCTTCCAGCAGAACCTTGAGAACCTGCTGATATGCCCGCCTCCTGTTCCGCCAAAGCCAAAAGCAGAAGGTGGGTTACGTTTCCTGTCCTTTATGGTCTTTAGGGTGTTAAGATTTTGCCTGGTCCTACCGTCGTTTCCCTGTCCCTGTGTGTCTCAGTGGTGGAGGAGATGGTGGATGAGGAGGCGGAGAGGCAGAAGAGGAAGGAGGAGTATGTACGCACCTACGTATCGCCATGGGAACGGGCCATGAAGGGCAACGAGGAGCTGATGGCCACCATGAGGTCCTGCATGCCGGGTCCCATCCAGATTCACGCTGAGATGCCTCTGTACAAGAGCTTCAACAGGTACACACTGATTTCATCAGTCCGTAGTTTTTTCATTTAATCATTCAGCCTAAGTATAATAAAAAAAACAGTCTAAAACACAAAGATATTCAGTCTACAATGATATCAAATAACAATAATACCAGGACTATTGTTAAATTGATAATGTAGTTATAGTGTTATAACTGCAGCATCAGTCTCAGCTACATCAGCTCACATCACGATAACAGCCAGCTTCCTCCTTGGCTGAGGCTTTCCTCAGCAGTGAGACAGATGTCACAGTCTGCACCACATCACTCATATTTATAAATGCACTGATACACTTAGACAGCATTTTGTACCAGATTTAATTATATTAATCTTATTTGAGGCCTACAGTAGATGTCCGTCTTTTGTACTGTTAATGGTCGCTGTAAGAATAAGAGCAGCTGTATCCTCCGTAATTACTCATCAGTCTGAATAAGCAATAAACAACCAGCCAGACGGATTTGAGACAATGGACCTTCGGGCACAGATATGTGAAAGGCCCAACCCGTCCTGCGTACTGTAGCAAAATACCCAGACTGACGGAGACACAAACAACCACAGTCAAATGTTGCTGGTGAATCAGAGCTCTCTGAGAAACACAAATGACTCAGAGATGTTGCCTGAAGTCATTTTGCCTTCTGATAGTGTCTCTTTGTAGTCATTTTCTGTCCCTTTGTGGTTGTTTTTGCATGTCTTGTTAGTTGTTTGCATCTATTTGAGTTTATTTTGCATCTCTTTTATTTATGTAGTTTCATTTTTCATCTCTTTTGTCTCGCTTTTGTGTCTCTTTATGGTTATTTTGCATCTCTTTGTTGTTGTTTCTCATGTCTTTGTAGTTGTTATGTGCTTCTTTGAGGTCATGTTACATCTGTAGGTATTGTGTGTCTCTTTGTAGTGTTTTGCATCTCGTTGTAGTTGTTTTGTGTCTCTTTGTAGTTGTTATGTGCCTCTGTGAGGTCATGTTGTATGCCATTGTACCTAAGTTATTTGTGTGTCTTTGAGGTCATTTTTGTGTCTGTTTGTAGTTGTTTTGCATCTCTTTATGGCTGTATCATGTCACTTTGCGGTTATTTGTGTCTCTTGTGGTTTTCTTGTGTCTCCCTCTGGTTGTTTTGTGTCTCTCTGTGGTAGTCTTCAGCTTTTTGTACTTATTTTTTGTTTGATTGATTTGCATCTCCTTGTGGTAGATTTGTATAGTCATGTGTTTGACTTTATAATAAGAAAGTGTGTCTGGTAGTATAGTAGTAATCCATTCATGCAATCAGGAAATTATATTTAATTAAGGATATAATAGTGAAAGGTACTGAACAGACAAATATGACAGAGTTTATCTCATGGTAATTTGTTGAAAATCAAATTAAATGCAGTATGCTGATATTTGGTATGCTCTTGTAGCAAAATTTGAAGCTGAGAGTTGTGCAGAAACGCCCGTCCTGGCGTCACCTTTTCTCGCCTCAGCTTCCCATTTCTTCTTCTTCTCTCCGCAGGATGGCACTGCCATATGGCGGCTTTGACAAGGTTTCCAAGACGCTGACCTTCGAACTCCCAAAGCTGAACGTGGACGACGAGGAGCCGGAGCCTCTGCCCAGCCTGCAGGCCGACATCCGCTCACGCCCCTCGTTCAACCGCACCCCCATCGGCTGGATCTGCAGTGAGGACAACTCGCACATCCACATGGACCTGGACAACATCCCCTTCGACGGAGAGACGGATGACCTGTGAACACGCATGCACACACGAGCAGATTTACAGTACATGTCGCCTGAAACACACACACATCGAAGTACGTGCACTGGAACTTATAAACACACATACACCCTCGCATGAGTGTATACATGAGAGGCACAGTTCATGACTCACACCACAGACACCGACAACATAAACACTATTAGAACTGCTGAGGCTCCTCTGAACACATGATGAAACACACTTCAACTAACCCTACAGGGAAATTATTTTAAAATGACTTAATTTGATAAGTATCTACCACCTGGCTCTGTGTGCTTTCTTATCTTTTTCTCCCTTTCTTTATCTTTGCCAGCTATGATTGAGTCTTACTATAATTTTGCATACTGTGAGCTAAAGCGAGACCCGTGTGAATAGATATTGATAAGCACCCTGCACTCTTAAACATGTATTTATGCAATAAAGATCCCCTTTACAGAATGTCTGTTTGCTTTTTGTGTTAACACTGCATGTGCACGGCCTGGCTATAAAATAAAATACTTAATTTAACAAAGGTCCTTCCTGTAGCTCTCACCGGAGCTTTCAACCACAGTCTTGGTGAACTCTGCTCTGTTGCAGTAGACGTGGCTCAGTTGTAGTCACGTCTCCGGTGCCAAGAATATCCTCTGGATCGCCCATATACGTCCGACCACCTGTTAACACATGACCGAAGCGCCATACCTAAATGACATGATGACACATTCATGACTACAAACTCCATCTGCTGATGAAAACAGTGAGATGTGGTTGAAGATTATTTTGTGCACGACTATTTCCAAGTTCAAAATGACCGAAGAAGCTGCTTCAGGTCCGACAACCACGAACGGCAAATGGAAACGTTTTTTGTCATCTGACTGTTTTAACTGGGCTATAATTTTTGTCTTACTTGACAGATTTAAATTGTGGTTCAACATATATTTTGATGCTAATTTATGATTGATCCAAGTAATTAAGTAGTTTGATATTTCTGGTAAATTTGTGTTTGTACACTCAATATGAAGCTACACAGCCAAACACTGGTTAGCATAGCTTAGCATTAAAACTGTAAACAGCAGCTGGCCAGGAAACAAACGCTCAAGAAAGGACAGTTTTCTGTTTTGTAGGAGGTTATAGAGCAGATCAGATCAACGTCACACCAAGAACAACACAGGTCACTTCCTGGTAGACGACTAGCGGTTGATTTCCATTACAGAGATAAGTGAAATGACCACACTTGTTTATTTCTGTTTTCATCATCAGCTGTAGCGGTAAAGTTTAATGTCCTCCAGCTGCTCTGACTCAGCTCTTGGTGATTGATGGCGTTTCCTGACGGACAAATAGAATATAGCCACTTGTTAGCAACCACCGTTTTTAGGTCACATAAACCAGAACCAGCTCTCGGCTAACAGCAAACTTATTTCTTGATTGTTTGTAGCCTTCAAAAAGTATAAAAATGGACTATTGACCAAGCCGGACTAACTGTTTACTAATTATTTATGCTAAGCTAATCACCTGCTGGCTGTAGCCTAATATCTATCATACAAGCCTGTCAGTAATATCAATCTTCTTGACAGCAAAGCGAGGGTTATTTTCCAAAATGTCTTGTATGCTGCTCTCTTCTTTTACTTTTCATTTCCAGAAGCCAGTGGTATTAAAAGTCGCTGCCAAAAACAAAACAATGTCCCCATGACCTCTCTCACCTGCTCTATGAATAGCGAAGTGTTCAGGCTGTGACTGTAAACTGGCACTGGCAGGTCTCCAATGATACCAATTAAGCAGATGTCCTCTACATGTCGCTGACAGCGGGTTACATCTGACTGTGGAGGTGTGTGACAGAAAGAGACTATCAAACACACCAGACACCTACTACATGTAACGGAACAGAAAAATAAGACATTATAATAAATAATGACTGCAAATTGAATCTGCTGGGAGTTGTAAAGGTAAAAAGAGAGAAAGAAAGAAAGAAGAAATGACCAGCTGATCGGTTTTGTTACATTTTTTAATGTCAATAAATGCCAGAGTTGTATATATTCTTTAAATTTGCACAGGAAACCTATAAAGTTTGGGGAAATCTTGGTAAATGTACATTTGTATATGTGAAATTTTCAATACATAATTAATAATGACATTTTTACATTTAATTTTGACAATGTATGAAAACATAGATTTGTTGGATAAATATTGTGTAAAATTCTGAGGTGTACTTCTTCAATCTTATTAGTGAAAGAGAGAAAAAGAGACTTTTTAAATTCACTTTATCTTTATTTAACAATCAAGCACACCAGACATCGTCTATATATAGCCTACTGGAACCGAAATGAGAAAGAAGGAAGAAATAAAAAGGTTAAAAACACATCATTCCTCTTTGAAAAGATCTTTGTACCGATTAATGGTTTTGTTGGTTTTTTTAGTGTCACTAAGTGCCAGAGTTTTAATATTATATTCCTTAAATTCGCACAGGAAACCTGTAAAGTTGGGGGACATTTTGATAAATTTACATTTGTGTATGTGAAATGTATCATACAGTTAAAGATTCTGGTCTTTCACTGAATATTTAGAGGAATGTAGACTTGTTGGATACATATATGAGTAAAACGTATTTAATCTCATTAGTAAAAGAGACAGAACAGGTGCGACCACACGGGATGACATCATCACCACCCTCGCGCTCTTTTCGCCTCGTGCCCGGAAGGCGGCGCCATCGGGCCGAGCAAACCCGCCACATAAAACCGCTACGTCACACACACACACACACACACACACACACACACACACACACTCTCGCCACGGGAGAGAGCTGGAAGATGGCACGGTGGTATCGCGAGAGCGGCGTGCCGCGACCGCAGCGCTGGATGGCGCTGGTGGGGGCTGGATGCGCCCACGGCTCGCCCTCTCTCCCGTTAAATCACACGGTAGGACACGCGAGCGGACGGAGACTGGCGGCGACAGCAGCCGGGGTGAGTAAAAAAAGAAACACAAACCCGCACGCTCCGCACGACTGCATGGGTTCCATCACGGATAGAGAGGCGCGCGTGTGACGGGACGAAATACACCATCAGTAGGTGTGTGTGTGGTGTGTTGTGTGTGTGTTTGTGTGTTTATGGGGGGGCAGATGTCATCACACCAGATGTGATCCTCAACAGATGTGCTCTCGTGACACTCTTTCCTATCATCTCCATCACTGTCGCCATCACTCTCATCAGCAGCACATGCCTCTCCTCGTGCCGTGCTTCCTCCTGTCAGGTTCAGGGGTTTTTCTCAGGTGCGCGCGGGGTCTTTAATCCCCCCTCTACGCAGCAACTCCTCCTCGTGGCCGCCGCTTTTCACGGACATCGCTCCCCCCTCGCCACCCCCTCCTCAAGTTGCATCACAGTCCGGGATAACAGGTGTCACGGTCCGGGCCGTCCCACCAGGTACACACCGCCGTGCACCGTGCGGACTTGTTGATGGATGGCCGAGAGACCGCAGCCTTTTACCGAGGCGGATTCACGCTCCACTGTCATCGCTCCCGGGGGCCGCTATTGATTTAACGTTGCGGTTTCGATCCGCGTGATTGATGACTTTGGCCCCTCACCGGGCCCCGCATCACCGCCGCCGGTCCCATTAGCGACGGTGACACAGCCCTCTGCTGCTGCCTCACGCGCCCGCTCACACGTGAAAACTCACACAAGAGGGGGAATAGTGTCCTTTCCATCCCCTCACTGATACTTCTAAGGACTTTTGATCATCAGTATAGATGCCAGAAACTATAAAAGAGCAGCAGATTCTCCCCAAAATGTGCCAACACGTCCTCTACAATCCGAACACACACGTGAGGACACACACAGCCTCACCCTCCGCACTGAGACGAAAATGTCGCCTTGACATTTAAGTTGGACTGATCATCACTTTTAGTTTTCACTCTGGAAGGCCAGAGTGAGATTTTCTTTTTTCGCACTTGAAGGATAAGTTCACCCCCAAAAAAGACAAGAACTCAGTTATTTGTCTGATGGAAAGTCGCTTGAAGCTTCGTAGTCCAGGAAACATTTCTGGAGCTTCACGGCGAAACAGCGTCGCAGTGTTCTCCTAGACAGCTGGAGTAGACAGGGACTTGTTTTAAAACGTTAAAAAGAAACAACTGAGTAAAACATAAATGGCTGCATGTTGATTTGACGGGACATTATTGTGACGGGGTGCGCGCTAAACTTACAGCTCAGCGGCTAAAGTGAAAATTTGACCTTTAAAGGTGCAACATGTGCAACTGGCCACCTGTTGAGCTCAAACTCCAAACACATAGGGCCAACATATCACCAGAGTAGCTAACTGCTGCTAACTGTGTTTATGGGTGTAGCTAGTGTTAGCTTGTTAACTCAGTTAGCCGTGCAGCTAGCCGGAGAGTTGGTGTTTAGACTGCTTGTGCGAGACCTTTGGTGAGAAAGACGTTTTAACACAGCCTGAAGACAAACTGTGTAAATACATCGTCAAAATCCCTTTTTCCCGGAAGCTAACCTGTAAAACGACTGTAAAACTTTGGCTGCATCTTCTTGAGCGTCACAACCTCAGCGAAATGATTCCTTTCACTGTCAGAATTTGAGCCGTTCGGTCCAATAAAAGTTCGAAAAGTCTGGAAGAGCCTCAGGATTAAATTATATTATCTCTCTTCAACTTAGCCAGGGGCGCTAAACCGGAGGTTAGCTCTGGCCCCATAACATAGAAGATCCAGGTAATTGTATAGTCGTAAATTGAGCCATTTAGGCTTCATGTGCCACTGAGCTGCTTTAATAGGAGTGCATGGAGCTCTGTCTCTAACGCTGTTTCCAGGTTTTGATATAACATCCCTGGTCTTAAGGTCTGGGTCTAGCTAGTTAGCATGCTAACCTCAGTAGATATCTCTGAAACACAATACACAGACGTCTTTCATATTAAGTCAACACTGTTTTTTGCTTTACATTCTGTTGATACTTGTAGTTAATTTTTGAATGTTTTTAAATGAATCGAGTCAATTTTGGATCTCAGGGCTTCCGTAGACTTGGATCTGGAGCTGTTGTTGTGTTTAGAAGAACGCTGATTTGCTGACTTTCCATGAATGTGACTGAATTTTTTCATTTCTGGGTGAACTTATCCTTTAATGTAAGCTCGAGGGCGTGTCCCTTCATGTGTGCAGTACCCGCCTCACGTTAGCTTTAAAACACCAGCTCGATGCCCATATTTGTACGTTATTTAATGTGACATGTCCTTATGAACACTGCTGTGCCCATATTTTATGAGCTGTCACTGTAGCTTTGGTACAGTATCCTCATCCTACAGCCTTTTTATACTGTGCGAGTGAGGAGGAGGGATGTCCTGGAACCACACTGCCAGAAAAGCCCTCTCTCTTCCCTCTCAGAACTATTTTACTTAGAGGTGGCGTTATTGAAAATCTCAAGGGAAGAAGGTTTGATGTGTTCTGTCGCTGGCGGTGGACAACCGGGCAACCGAGCTCCATGCTCAGGATTTCTGGACTTGGATCTATTTTTAGCTTGTCTTTTTTTGAAAATCAGTTCTCATCTCTTATGTGATTGTTTTGGGATTTTTATATGATTAAAACCTGTTTTTTATTTCTTGTAAATATCCAGACACACAGCCTTGTCTTCCTTCAATCTTTGAGATCAGACCTCAAAGTGTCATTGATTTATGACAAGTGTTTAAAGACAATAAGTCCATTAGATTCACTTAAATTGATTTAAGTGGTTTGAATCCTCAGAGTATGTCCTCCTAGATGTGGCCGTGTGTGAATAATCCCGCCTCGTGTCTCGGTTTCCCCGGGCGTTCGTGCATTGTTGACATTTCAGCGCGAAGTGTTCGTGCCTCGTGGTCAGGTTTGGATCCACATGTAGGGGATTATAAGAGGGCCGAGGTATGAAGAAGAGCAGATTATCTTCCTCGCGGCGGAGGATGAAGAAGGAAGAGAGGGAAAGAAAGGCACGCTCATACGTCTCCTTTGACCTTTACCATCCGCCGGCGTGCTCGTTCTGTTTTTGTCATAACGGGTCGTCTTTGATATGTGGTTGTTTATTCAATGAAAGGTCCCACGTTGTCCTCCGCGCTCCTTCCTTCTTTTCCTTTCCTCTCTTTCCTTTTTCCTCTGCTCTAATCTCTTCTCCTGTACTAACTCCTCTATATCTCCTTTCCTTTCTTTTCCTTTCCCTTTCTTCTCATCTCCTCTCCTCTATTCTCCTTTGTCTTCCTTTCCTCTGTTCTGTTCTCTTCTCCATCTTCCTCCCCATCACCTCCAAACCCCCTGTTCCTCCTCCTCCTCTCCTTCTGTACTCTGACCTAAACTGTAGAAATCTCACATTAATTCCCAGCATGCACCATAAATAAGGATGGTTATGTAATAGCCTAAATATTAAGCAAATATTCACCCCTCTTTATATTTTCCACTAATAGGATTGGGTGCGCACATGTGCCACGGCGATAATGGGTTGCATCTAGGTTATGGCGCGCACGTGTGTGCGTGTGTTTGTGCGCATGCGTTTGTGCAATTATGTGTGTGTGTGTGTTTTGGACATGCATACTTTTAACGTTGAGCGGGGAAATGACCTTGAATCTCGCAAAAAATAAAAAAGAAGAGATCTCTGTCTCGGTAAAATGCTCGCACATGCAGCTGCACGTGTGCCTACTGTATGTTCACACACACTCACACACACACATATACACACACACATTTGAAACACACACACACACACACACACACACACACACACATATAACTTTTCTTTAGATCCAAAGTGTGAAAAGAGGAGAGAGAGAGAGAAGCGCAGGGGGAGGATGAACTCTGGGCTCTCCCTATTGTCAACTAAGGCTATTTGAAGTTACACATAACCCAGTTACAGGGAAACCACTATGTGTGTGTGTGTGTGTGTGTGTTCACATGCATGTGAAGTGAAGTTTTTTCGGAAACGGAAAGGAAAGAGACAGAGATGAATGGGCGAAGAGGTGCAGGGAGTGAATGAGAATGGAAAATAGAGGTCGGTGGAAGAAAGTGAGAGACAGAGAGCAGGAATGAAGTGAATGGGAGGGAGAGAGAGGAAGGTGCAGCCGAAAGGAGGCGGAAAGAGTTTGTGAAAGAAAGGATCAAGACTTCCTCTCTTCTACAGCGATGTATAAATATACTTCTCGCCTTTATGTTTGCTCGAGAGCGAGGGAGACAGTGTGAGAGACAGGCTATTGTCCTCGGGGGACAGTATCAGCTCTTTGTTCAGCTTGCATGACACCGGTGTCACTGTCGCCGAGCCACACTAACCACCAGCAGAGAGGCAGAGAGAGGAGACAGCACATTCAAATCACAAAGCAGAGTCCAGTTTCCATCCAGCTCTGAGGCCAGTTTCTGAATGTTGAAATGTTTTCCCCTCAGCCGAAGAGAATATGATAATAGGATGATAAAATGGAGAAGGAAAGAACAAATTAGAATAATGATGGTCAGAGGATGATTCTTTACACGTTGTCTGGAGATTAAACATTGAAACACGTGACCTTTCAGGGAGGTTATCTTTACAAATACATGGCCAGTATATGGACACGATGCTCTTCGTCTATTAATTCTTGACCTTGAAAACAGCAGTTGGCAGCTATTCTGGAACTTTTGATTTGAACAATTTGGCAACTTCCTCTGCTGAGGAACATTGTGTGATATGATCAACAGCTACTGATTGGACCTGGCAAACAATAAAGCCTGGCCGATACTCGCTTTTTGTGGCAGATGCCGACACAGATAAAAATACTTCAAGTGCTTTCCTAGTGGGCAAACCGTGTAATTACAACGTGACATGATGCACTGGGGCCCAAAAAGACTTGTTCCCAATAGCTTGTGTGAAAGAAGTGGCTGTAAAACAGTGGATGTATTTTATATTTGAGCGGTTTTGGTCCAGTATTATTTGTAAAGTCTAGACAAGCCGCCAGATTAAATAATTTGTGGGGGTTTTTTCAAGTTAGCTGGGCGCTAAACCGGATGATAGCCGGCTCGTTGGGCCCCACAACATGGAAAATCCAGGTAACTTTATAGAAGGGAAGTTGGTTCACATATGTGACTACTTGAATTGTCACTGCTACCATCTTTTCCTCAGTTTCACTCTGCTGAAGTCTTCTTTTATTTATCATTTAGATGTAAAACTTTAGAAAAAGACAAGTTTAGTTGAATTGTTGTTCTAAGAAATGAAAACACAACCTGTTGCAGTTGCCCTGATGGACTGTAGTGCTGCGGCGGAACCTCGTGCGACATCTGAGGCGAAATTTGGTACTGTGGCCCAGTTTTTGGAAGATTTTAATCGGCCCAACCCCATAATTACCCCAAGCAAGTTTTCATGTCGGCTCACATCAGACAACATATTCTCTGATACAATATATCTCTGATATAGCTGTGACAGGTCCCCATCAGCCAATAATTCAAGCCAACCGATATATTGGGAAACGTTTTCATATTACGGAAACCAAAATATCTCGATGTCAGTAATTTTTTCCAGTATCATGTAATTCCTACAACAAGGTTACAACATCTGGGAGGATTGAATGCCTGTACAAGTCCTGCGTCCACTTATTTTGTTTGGTTGTCCACATACTTTTTTCCAGCTCAACTGAGTATAAAATCCTTGTACTGTAAGGGAGCTGGGATGCTTGGATGCTTTTCCGATACTTGGATGGAAACCCAGCTGTTCCAATATAGACCACAGTGAAACACTCTCGTGGTTTAACCAATCCCTAGAAGAGACAAAATGACCTCGCTGTGTATCACCAAAATACCCATCTTGTCTTCTTACCAAAGCACAGAGAGATATGACGGAGGGAGGGTGAGAAATTGAGTAAACAACATGAAAATTAAGCGATGGAAAATGGAGAGAACATGTGTGGATTGCGCCGCTGCTGTTCCGGATTCTTGATCCCACGGGGCGGCAGAATGACGGACGGATGTTTGCGCCGAATGTTTACATTAATCGCAGAGATGTGGATCAGGGAGGAAGCGTGACGGGGCACCTGGGATCAAACAGGCGGCGAGCCATCCCTCAGATTCTGTCCTCGGGTAAACTCCCGCAAACCTCAGAAGCTCCTCGTGTCGCCTGATGAGCTCAGAGAAGATGAGAGATGGAAGGAAGAGAAGACGGACATGAAGCAGTCGAAGTGGTGACAGTGTAGTGTA
Organism: Lagodon rhomboides; assembly: GCA_039737535.1. NCBI lineage: Eukaryota > Metazoa > Chordata > Actinopteri > Spariformes > Sparidae > Lagodon > Lagodon rhomboides. The sequence continues at coordinate 20,303,108 of CM077804.1, read as the reverse complement.
ACCATGAAAACAGCCGTCTGTCCTCAATGCTTCCAGCTGTGCACTCACTCGCTCTTATTGATCCATAAGTTATCATCTGCTGGCTCACTGACACGCACATTCATTTGGTCGGACAAATCCCTTTGAAGTTTGACTTAACATTAAACCTACCTGACGCCTAACTCCTGACCGTCAACCAGTCAGAATCCTAAAATGTTTCCTTGAGCAGTTTAATAGTCAGACAAAACACCTTTTTACACGATTTGACCTCACATATAGCGATTTGTTGAAGCAGTGTCATTGTGAGTAAAGCTCTCTGTTTGATCAAAAAAAGATAGAAACTCCCATAACTTTAATTCAATCTAATAAACTCACATTAACACTCCTATATACAGTAAAACCCTCGCTCTGCAGAATTTCTCAGAGCCCAAAGTGACGTCATCAAATTGCTTCTTTGGTCCAACAACAGTGCAAAACCCAAAGACTTTTCATTTAGTGACAAAGAAAGGTTGAAAAACCTGACATTCATGAAGCTGGAACTTGCAAATGTTGGACATTTTCGCCTGAAAATTACTACAACAATTGATCGATTATCAAAATAGTTGGCGATTGACAAGTGATTGACTAATCGTTGCAGCTCTACAGGACAAGATACACTTCTGTTGAGTTTTTCAGTCGTCATTTTCAATGCTGTGTAGCCAGCAGTAATCTTATTGATATTTTAGCACTTAAACAAGTAAATGTTTTGTAAAATTTTAGTGAACTGACCCTTTAAATGGTGCTTCAAAGAACTTTAGCAAAAAAATAGGTTGTTTAAGGAACCATTTCCAAGGAAGTTCTTTGTGGACCCAACTGGTTCAGTAAAGAACCTATTTTAAATGGTTCTTCAGTAATTCTTCAGAATAAATGGTTCTTTGAGCATTTTAAATCAAATCATTATGGGTGTGTTGAAAAACAAGTGCAATAACATAGTCGTTTTGTATTGACATTTTTTATTTCATTGCCAGCTATTAAGACACATTATACATTCTGTGGAAAACATGGACATTGCAGGGTTTCATGTTAAAAAACTGTAAGACCTTTGAAACTACACAAATGGAACAGCCTCCTGCCCACGATCCACTGTCGAAACAGTTATTTTGGTCAATAGGTGTCTCAGTAATCAGACACAAAAACCTTTATAACCAACATTACATTCTACAACAAGCAAGAAAATACCTTTTAAAATTCATTTTAAAATAGAACTTTGCTTTTCAAAACCCTGTAGATACCCGAACAAGTGCATAAAAATTAAAATGACCCTTTAAGGATTTAAGGGAAGTGTCGCAAAGTGCACTTTGCGACACTTCCCTTAAATCCTTAAAGTAAAGCTCCGACTGATTTCCATTAGGCAGGAAGATGAAGGCACACACATCACACACACACACACATGTCTGCGTGTCTGTGTCCTCACCTCAACATCTCACGTGGAAAATGTCTTTCATGTGTGGTCGCTGTCTGGACTGAGACCACAGGTCCTGGTTTCCTTATGCCTGCCAGCGCAGGGTCAGGGAGTTTGATTGACTTGTGCCTTGACTCACTCTGGCTTCCAGGAACTCTCCACCATCAATACACATCATCATCACTCGCCAGCCTTGTGTGTGTGTGTGTGTGTGTGTGTGTGTGTGTGTGTCTGCGTGTGTGTCTGTGTGCACTGTCTCAACCAGTGCAGCACAGTGTGTCTCTCAGTTAAATCACATGGTTCGGCTTTTCCCCCGCGTGCCTGCTGCTTGGCCTATTTCCATGGTAACTAGCCGAAGATGTGGGGACACACACACGCACACAAAAAACACACACACACACACACATAAACAGCGCTTGTGCGAGGGCTTGCCAGAGCCATCTCTCGGTGGTGTGTGGCTGTAGGGTGCAGTCAGAGAGAGAGGATGTGTGATCACACACTCCACACAGGCTCAGCGGGAGACACACACACACACACACACACACACACACACACACACACACACACACACACACACACTCGCACACAGGCGTGCACACACTGTATGCTGAGACAGAAGCTCAGGATGCTGTGCTGTGGAGGAAAAATGGCACACAGGGGCACGCCAGCCAAATCCTTTTATAAATCCTCTGGCAATTTGGATTTGTTTGTTTATGGATGAATGTAACGAACGTGATCGTCTCTGGTTCTCAGATAGATAGATAGATAGATAGATAGATAGATAGATAGATAGATAGATAGATAGATAGATAGATAAGCGGATGAACTGACATTGTAATGTTGCATAATGTTTCCTTCCGTATTCGCTCCGATGCGTTCCCCCGTGCCAGCCTTGTCACGACGCCGCACCCTTACCTCCATCCCACCCCCTCATCACTCCACCTCGCCACCCCGGTACCATGTGGTACCATCGTCATAGCGACAGCCCACGCTGCTGCCCTGCTCGCCGCAGCATCCCCGTGCCCTGTGGCCTTTTCCGGCAACCACGCCGGAGCTATAGGGGGATGAGAGGGAGGGGAGGGTGGCGGCAGAGGGGTGGAGGGGGGGCACTGCGGATCTGTTAGCTACTGCCCGGTGGTGTTATGCAACTTCATGTACACACACCCACACAGACTTACAGTAGGGTGACAAACACACACAGATTGCCTCTTTCCCCCCTCAATCTCCCTCACACACACACACACACACACACACACACTCACATTCGGATGCCGTATAGCAAGCATAAGCTCTAGCTAATGTCCCTAAGTACTGATTATGACATAACAGATTTCTCCGAGCAGTTGCTTCTTCGTATCACTGATGTAATGTTACCCTGACAAACACTGTTGTGTTCATGTTGTTTTCATGATATCATGGTGCAAAACCAATGAAATGACAGACTTAAATTAATGTGTCTGTGGCCACTAGGGGGCACAAGAGCATCAAAACCTCCTTAGCTTTCATTCTTGTCGTGGCTAGCGTGTAAGCAAGCATTTGCTAGCTTAAATATCAAGTGGACAGGAAGCAACATTCCTTTAGTCTTGTGTTTCTGTCCAACTTGTACATGCAAGTCCGGTTTTCACCACTTTCAGCTCTGTTTTTGGTCTCCACCACCTTCTGAGGGTAATATCTAGCTTTGTAGCTGCTAAAAGTTCAAGTATCTTGTTACGTCCTGGTGCCAGGAAGATTGTCTTCAGTGGGTTTTTTAAGAGCATATTTGAGGAGAATAGTGAGACTAAACTAAAAGAATAATGTGCATAAAAACAAAACATTAAGCTAAAGAGGCTAAAAGGCTACATAAAGCTGCAGCATTGGAATATTATCCTGAAATGATTAATTAATGTAGGTTTAATGTTGGTTTGACTTAATATTTATCTTTGTCTTCTATCTCTTTAACTGAACTATCACAAGCTTAACTGGCCTCGTTAAACTAATCATAAAACACATTTCTACCGCGTCTTCTTGTCTCCAAAGTCATAGTTTTGGTTGAGATTCCTGTCCAGACAAACTTTAGGGCCACTGGCTCCACGGCTAACGTTAGCTAGCCACAGCCGAGGATAGCTAGCAAAGAGCAGCAGTTGTGAGTCAGCCTGGTGAAATGCTGCCCCCTATGTTTGTCGTCCTACATTCAAATTCTGGCCATATTCTACAAATTGTACGTTTAACAGTTAACGGTCCTAACATGTTGGTCTTTGTGTCTTACAGGCAAAGTGAAAGAGGCGAAGAGGCATTGAAGGCTCCCCCCCCCCCCCCACACACATGGGACATCAACATTTATCTCACAGAGTCTGCCAAAGGACGCTTTGGACACGCTCTCATGTCCTCAAACGCCAACTGCTAAATCCAAGGAGCTAAAAAAAGAGAAACAAAAAGCCAACCGCTGGCTCCAGCAAGTGGACAGATTTTAAAGTAAAAACACGGCTGGAGAGGGGGAGGGTTGTATGGGTGCCAAATCCCCATCCAAGACTCTCCGTATCTCCTCGATCTGCCGCCTCCCTCCTCTTCCTCCCTCCGTTTCCTCCTCCACTCTTCTCTCATTCTCCCTCGTTCTCTCTCATGGGAGTGACATAGAGGCCGTCGCCTGGTCTGCTGCCCCGCCCCTTCCCCGCCTCGCCGTGGAAACGGGGGCGTCCAGGTAGTGATGTCGTGGAAGAGGAACTACTTTGCATCGGGTGGCGGAGCGGTAGGCGGGGTGCAGGGGCTGGTGACCCCGAGAACCATGACCTCTATCGCACCCAGCAAAGGCCTGAGCAACGAGCCGGGACAGAACAGCTGCTTCCTCAACAGCGCCCTGCAGGTCAGTCGGATAAACACACGCACCCTCAGGGACGTCAGGCGGTACCGAAGGGAGTAACGTGTTCTGAGTAACACGTTCAGGATCATGTAGTGGTCTTGACTGGTTTTCAGTTGGGTGTGTAAAAGAAAAGGATTGTATAGTTTGGTGATTTTTCATAACCAGTTTCATTACTTGTTTTATTGTCCTTTAAAGCAAGCATTAAGCATTTTGGACCATTTAGTGAGCGTGAACTTGCTCAAGACCAGACTTAGGCCAAAGAAATCTCCCCGAAGAAAGCAGGAAGTGAGCGCGGCTGCAGTGCAGGCCTGCAGAGCATCACACGAGGAAACCGAATGTCTGCTGAAATCAGTGGGCTGGAGACTTCTGACTCACTGAAATATTAAACATGATGACTTAATCTGATTTAATGTCGCTTTAACTTGTCCAATTACTTTCTGTTCCCAGAAAACTGGGCACATGGTAAAAAAAAAAAAATGGACACAGTTCCTGGACTGTTGGTCCGATGAGGGCGTGAATACACTTATACTAAAGCTGAGAATCAGAATTTTAACATCACAGTCGTTGTTTCATAAGTTCACTTTAAAAAACACTTTCTGTTTGTACCTTACAGATGCACCTTTCATGCTTTAATTTAATGAAAAACAGGCTTTTACAGATAGATTTGCACAAAAATAAGTTAATAAATTGTGTGTTTGTTGGCTCATGATAATAGATTATAGATTTACAACTATTATACTTTTTCTCTGCTGCATGTAAATTTGATTAGTGGATCATTATTGTGTGTCGCGATACAAGGTACAATTACTTTCATATTATTTTAAGGCCATCTCCCTTTATCGTGACATTTACAGCCTTTTCTTAAAGCCGTGTTTCTGATAGATCTGTAAACGTAGCGTCCTGAGAAGTTTTAAGAGGTAGTAATTTTATGTTTTCACTGTAGAATTTTCAGATTTTCTGCATTGTTGGAATACAAAATGCGACAACTTTCTGATAAGACACACTTTCTAAAGGGTTAAATGTGCCTTTAGTCTCGTGAGTTGCACAGACTGCACAATGCTAACACACACACACACACCCACAGTTCACACGCCTCCCCCTCCTCCTCCCCACTCACACTGCAGTAAATTGATATTTAAGCAGGGACAGGGATGAGATTAGAGCCATATTAAGGGGGTGTTCGCGTGTTTCGGTGTTGGCACCGCTGCTCGGCCTGGCGTCGGCGTGGACGTCCAGTCTGTGTGTGGAGACGCTCACACTGCGCTGCTGCTGCTGCTGCTGCTGCTGCTGCTGCTGCTGCTGCTGCATCTCCTCTCTCTCTCTTCAACCACACACACTTACTCGCATCCCCTCCTCCCAAGACTTCCAGCTGGCACAGACGTACCTTCTCTACACACACACACACACACACACACACACACACAAATTCCTCTTGAGGGAGAGAGAGAGAGAGAAAGGCAAGAAGAGAGAGAGAGAGAGAGAGAGTTTGGGGTAAGCCGAGGAGGGAGGGGGGTGATGAGGCAGAAGCTTAGGGAGAGTTGAAGAGAGCAGAGGGATAGATGTGAAGACGAAAAAAAAGTTGCTGAAGGAGGAGACGAGAAGAAAGAGGGATGAGGAGTATACAGTATGAGAAGACTGAGGAGAAGACCAAAGGGGATACAGCCGGGAGAAAGAGTGGAATCAGGGAGTCGGATAAGGTAGGAGAGAAAAAAAGACAGGAGTGTTTGTGATGAGAGGAGGAGGAGAGAGAGAGAGAGAGAGAGAGGAGGGAGAAGACAAAGTGAAGGACGTGAAGTTTATTTGTGAGACGAAGAAAAGGCCTCAACAAAGGCATGGAAGGCGGCTTTAACGGGGAGATAAGTGGGCCACTTCAAGGACACACACACACACACACATATATGTACACACATGCACACACAGAGGAGAGAGGATGTTGGACAGGACACAGACGAGTGACGACACACTGAGGGAGATGTGACGTCCTCAGATGCTTGTTGGCTGTTTCACCACGTATTTCTGTGTGTGTGTGTGCATTTATGTGTTTGAGTGTTTCTGTTTGAGTGTGCATGAGTCGGCACTTAGTTTAAGGTGAAGTATAAGGGGTCAAAGTTCAGGTTTAGGACAGACTCGCTCTTTAAGCAGCGTGCCGCAACTAAAAAGATCTTTATAGTTGATCGATTGTAGAAATGTGAAATGTTAAATTGTGAAAAATCACATTTTCGTAGAGCCAAATGTTGAAATTGTTTGATTTGTCTGGCCAATGGTTCAATATCCAAATAAATTCAATCAAATGTCTGGAATAGAGCTGAATGATTGGTCAACTAATTAACTAGTCTACTGACAAAAAACAATTGCTTCTTAACTGTTAAAATTTGCTGCCTTTCTTGGTCTTTTTGATGGTACAAGAAAAGTCTTTGGGATTTAAGATGTGATCCGGAGACGTCTTCAGGCTCTGGGAAACGTTAAAGAAAATGTTTTGTAACAATAAATAATAAAAGCAGGTCTTTTGTTGCAGCCCAAATGAAAGTGATACAAAATCGAACGCAGAAAAAACAGCTAATCTTCACGTTTGAGACGCTGGAAGCATCAAATATTTAGTTTTTACTGGGGAAATTAGTTTATGATGGTGCATCGAATAACAGAATCAGTTTGTAGGAAGGCTCTGCGATGTTTCCTCGCTTTTATTTGTGGTAAGTGAAACACTCTGCTGCTTCTTGCTGGCCCCTGAGGGCCCCTTGGGCAAGGCAGTTAACCCCCCGCTGCTGCAGTGGAGCTGCAGGGTGGCAGCAGCAGTATCAGTATCAGTATCAGCAGTAGCGGTTGTTCTGTGTGGTGATTTTAATGAGCGCGGTGGAGGAAAGGTGCTGTGAGGTAACGTGTGTGTGCGCTCAGCAACTCTTGACTGTTTAAACAACACAGGTGAAAATAAAATAGCTGAAGGAGTTACAGAGTCGACCGGCTTTTGATGGAGCAGAAACACATGGGTTCACCCATCCAGCAGCAGTGTGTGTGTGTGTGTGTGTGTGTGTGTGTGTGATGCAGCGGGAGGGAACAAAGACTTGACAATGGAGAATGAGCTTCATAGTGGCGTGTTAATAACAGCGAATCTTTCTCTAACTTCACTCATGAGAAGTAGAAACAATGTGAGTGTTATTCAATCCTATCCTTCAGACGTTAATTCAGATTAAAGGACATTATAAAACACCAGAAGTACGTTACGTAATCTGCGTACAAGCTTTGTATGTTCGTAACGCTACAATTTGAATAAGAATCTCAATTGTTTGACCAAAGCGAAAGAGACACAGAGAAACATCCAGTGTGACGGAGCAATAAGGACCAATCACCTTCATTAAACAGTGTTTGTATGTTTCCAGCTGTACTGCAGCAGTCGGTCTCCTATAAGTCACATTTATAATAGTTAGTTTTCTGTGAACATAATGAGCACGTTTTTGTTTTAAACACATCTGGCAAGTCTCAAAAATGTTGATACTGATCGTAGATGTTCAACGATAATGTATTTTATTAATTTTATAGCAAGACAGTAACTACAGAATTATTGAACTTGTTTTATGGTTGTGTTTGGGCCCTTTCAGTACTTTGTTAAGGTTCGGACAGTATCACAGTTTTTATCCTAAACGAGGCGGCCCTCAGCTGCTTGCAGGAGATGGTTGTTCATGTGATCATGTCTGAATTGATCTAAAATTAAAACCATAGAAGCTGCAGCATCCTTTCTTTTTTGCAATGGAAAGCTTAGAGCCCATTAAGGACATCGTTACGTTACGTTATGTGTGGCCCACATGATGATCAAAGTGTATTTTGCAGCTTTGATTATAGTGTATTTCGTAGTTGTGATCTTATTGAGAGCTTGAAGATACTGAAAAATACCAATGTACTGTAAGAAAATATGCCACTTGGAGGTACAAATGTGGAATTTTATTGTTGAATTTCTCCACATTGGTGCAGTAACAATGCTCAGTATCCAGTATACTTGTAGTCTTAGATGTGTAGAAGTCAAAGATACCACCCATAGCCAGGAATTATTGAGCAAAGTGTTTTTACAGTAGCTTAAACATAAGAAAATATGCCACTTGGAGGTACAAATGTGGAATTTTATTGTTGAATTTCTCCACATTGGTGCAGTAACAATGCTCAGTATCCAGTATACTTGTAGTCTTAGATGTGTAGAAGTCAAAGATACCACCCATAGCCAGGAATTATTGAGCAAAGTGTTTTTACAGTAGCTTAAACATAAGAAAATATGCCACTTGGAGGTACAAATGTGGAATTTTATTGTTGAATTTCTCCACATTGGTGCAGTAACAATGCTCAGTATCCACTATACTTGTAGTCTTAGATGTGTAGAAGTCAAAGATACCACCCATAGCCAGGAATTATTGAGCAAAGTGTTTTTACAGTAGCTTAAACATAAGAAAATATGCCACTTGGAGGTACAAATGTGGAATTTTATTGTTGAATTTCTCCACATTGGTGCAGTAACAATGCTCAGTATCCACTATACTTGTAGTCTTAGATGTGTAGAAGTCAAAGATACCACCCATAGCCAGGAATTATTGAGCAAAGTATTTTTACAGTAGCTTAAACATAAGAAAATATGCCACTTGGAGGTACAAATGTGGAACTTTTATTGTTGAATTTCTCCACATTGGTGCAGTAAAAATGCTTGATATTAAGTATACTTGTAGTCTTAGATGTGTAGAAGTCAAATATACCACCCATAGCCAGGAATTATTGAGCAAAGTGTTTTTACAGTAGCTTAAACATAAGAAAATATGCCACTTGGAGGTACAAATGTGGAATTTTATTGTTGAATTTCTCCACATTGGTGCAGTAACAATGCTCAGTATCCAGTATACTTGTAGTCTTAGATGTGTAGAAGTCAAAGATACCACCCATAGCCAGGAATTATTGAGCAAAGTGTTTTTACAGTAGCTTAAACATAAGAAAATATGCCACTTGGAGGTACAAATGTGGAATTTTATTGTTGAATTTCTCCACATTGGTGCAGTAACAATGCTCAGTATTCCAGTATACTTGTAGTCTTAGATGTGTAGAAGTCAAAGATACCACCCATAGCCAGGAATTATTGAGCAAAGTGTTTTTACAGTAGCTTAAACATAAGAAAATATGCCACTTGGAGGTACAAATGTGGAATTTTATTGTTGAATTTCTCCACATTGGTGCAGTAACAATGCTCAGTATCCAGTATACTTGTAGTCTTAGATGTGTAGAAGTCAAATATACCACCCATAGCCAGGAATTATTGAGCAAAGTGTTTTTACAGTAGCTTAAACATAAGAAAATATGCCACTTGGAGGTACAAATGTGGAATTTTATTGTTGAATTTCTCCACATTGGTGCAGTAACAATGCTCAGTATCCAGTATACTTGTAGTCTTAGATGTGTAGAAGTCAAAGATACCACCCATAGCCAGGAATTATTGAGCAAAGTGTTTTTACAGTAGCTTAAACATAAGAAAATATGCCACTTGGAGGTACAAATGTGGAATTTTATTGTTGAATTTCTCCACATTGGTGCAGTAACAATGCTCAGTATCCAGTATACTTGTAGTCTTAGATGTGTAGAAGTCAAAGATACCACCCATAGCCAGGAATTATTGAGCAAAGTGTTTTTACAGTAGCTTAAACATAAGAAAATATGCCACTTGGAGGTACAAATGTGGAATTTTATTGTTGAATTTCTCCACATTGGTGCAGTAACAATGCTCAGTATCCAGTATACTTGTAGTCTTAGATGTGTAGAAGTCAAAGATACCACCCATAGCCAGGAATTATTGAGCAAAGTGTTTTTACAGTAGCTTAAACATAAGAAAATATGCCACTTGGAGGTACAAATGTGGAATTTTATTGTTGAATTTCTCCACATTGGTGCAGTAACAATGCTCAGTATCCACTATACTTGTAGTCTTAGATGTGTAGAAGTCAAAGATACCACCCATAGCGAGGAATTATTGAGCAAAGTGTTTTTACAGTAGCTTAAACATAAGAAAATATGCCACTTGGAGGTACAAATGTGGAATTTTATTGTTGAATTTCTCCACATTGGTGCAGTAACAATGCTTGCTATTAAGTATACTTGTAGTCTTAGATGTGTTGATGTCAAATATACCACCCATAGCCAGGAATTATTGAGCAAAGTGTTTTTACAGTAGCTTAAACATAAGAAAATATGCCACTTGGAGGTACAAATGTGGAATTTTATTGTTGAATTTCTCCACATTGGTGCAGTAACAATGCTCAGTATCCACTATACTTGTAGTCTTAGATGTGTAGAAGTCAAAGATACCACCCATAGCCAGGAATTATTGAGCAAAGTGTTTTTACAGTAGCTTAAACATAAGAAAATATGCCACTTGGAGGTACAAATGTGGAATTTTATTGTTGAATTTCTCCACATTGGTGCAGTAACAATGCTCAGTATCCAGTATACTTGTAGTCTTAGATGTGTAGAAGTCAAAGATACCACCCATAGCCAGGAATTATTGAGCAAAGTGTTTTTACAGTAGCTTAAACATAAGAAAATATGCCACTTGGAGGTACAAATGTGGAATTTTATTGTTGAATTTCTCCACATTGGTGCAGTAACAATGCTCAGTATCCACTATACTTGTAGTCTTAGATGTGTAGAAGTCAAATATACCACCCATAGCCAGGAATTATTGAGCAAAGTGTTTTTACAGTAGCTTAAACATAAGAAAATATGCCACTTGGAGGTACAAATGTGGAATTTTATTGTTGAATTTCTCCACATTGGTGCAGTAACAATGCTCAGTATCCAGTATACTTGTAGTCTTAGATGTGTAGAAGTCAAAGATACCACCCATAGCCAGGAATTATTGAGCAAAGTGTTTTTACAGTAGCTTAAACATAAGAAAATATGCCACTTGGAGGTACAAATGTGGAATTTTATTGTTGAATTTCTCCACATTGGTGCAGTAACAATGCTCAGTATCCAGTATACTTGTAGTCTTAGATGTGTAGAAGTCAAAGATACCACCCATAGCCAGGAATTATTGAGCAAAGTGTTTTTACAGTAGCTTAAACATAAGAAAATATGCCACTTGGAGGTACAAATGTGGAATTTTATTGTTGAATTTCTCCACATTGGTGCAGTAACAATGCTCAGTATCCAGTATACTTGTAGTCTTAGATGTGTAGAAGTCAAAGATACCACCCATAGCCAGGAATTATTGAGCAAAGTGTTTTTACAGTAGCTTAAACATAAGAAAATATGCCACTTGGAGGTACAAATGTGGAATTTTATTGTTGAATTTCTCCACATTGGTGCAGTAACAATGCTCAGTATCCACTATACAGTACTTGTAGTCTTAGATGTGTAGAAGTCAAAGATACCACCCATAGCCAGGAATTATTGAGCAAAGTGTTTTTACAGTAGCTTAAACATAAGAAAATATGCCACTTGGAGAATCAAATGTAGAACTTTTATTGTTGAATTTCTCCACATTGATGCAGTAAAGATGCTTGATATTAAGTATACTTGTAGTCTTAGATGTGTAGAAGTCAAAGATACCACCCATAGCCAGGAATTATTGAGCAAAGTGTTTTTACAGTAGCTTAAACATACTGTAGGCCCATTGAGATTATTTCTATTGCAGATGAAACTATTGAACATCTTTTTTCTCTGCTCATGGAAATTAGTATATTTTAAAATCTCAAAAGTGTACCTATTGTTAAGAAATACTTTTGTCATGTTTCTACATTTAGAAATCTTTTCATTTAGTAAAATCTCTCTAACTCTAGTTAGTCACTGCAGTTCTGCAGTGTTTAGAAATATTTGTTCATGTTTCTACATTTAGAAATCTTTTGGATCATCATGTTTTGTGTTTTTATTTTGTCATTTTTAAAATGTATGACATGCTTTCATTCCTTTTATATGTATTATGACTTAAACGACCTTTTGGCTTAGGTTGTACAGATTTGAGGGATATGAAGTGTGGCACTGGTGGACCATTTTATTTACAGTTAATCTAAACCACAAACCTTCAGTGCTTTTTTTTTTTTAGCCTGAACTCTTGACTCCGGTGTCAAAATCCCGCGCTGTGAACGCCCACCATCCTCCCCAGCCGCCCTCCTCGGGCGTCGCAGCGTGCTAGATAAATGTTGCTCTGCATTAATTAAAAACAACATCGCCTCTGAAGATAATCCAGGCAGAGATTTGCCATCACGACGTAATTGTGTAAACAGTTCAGTAATGTAGAGACATCATTTCTAGGAGTCAGCGTTGCTCTGCAGCTGAAGAAAACACTGACTGACATTTTCTGGTCGTATTTATGTGCTTCTGCTGATTCCAGCGAGAGACGCTCACATTAGAGGATGCACGACCGTGTCCCGCGTACTGTTGTCGTGATGTTCCTGGTAGGCGATGTTCGGACTCTAGAGCGACAAAGGTCAACAACAGAGCAGGTCGGACCAGCGGGAAAGGGACCTTTATATATACTCAGCAGGTGATGAGGAGGCTGGGAGCAGGTACAGAGGTCGATGTGGAGGTCAGGTGATGATGAGAGGTGGGAAAAGCTGAGGACGAGTAAAATGTGAAACCTTTTTCACAGGAGATATTTTGACATGTTGCAGTAGGAAGCGTCAGCAGTAGCTCCTCTCTGCCATTGAAAACAGGAAAACTGCACCTGAAACGCCTCGTCAGTGGCCCCGCCTTTAATCCAGTGACTTCGTGACATCACACTGTGTCACCATGTCACACTTTGGCATAATTTTCGCCTACATTCGAGGTAGAAGTGAAGCTGAGCAGAGGCTGAAAACAGGAAAGAGCCGACTGTAGACACGGTGAGCGGTGCTTGCTCAGGCGTGTGTGAGCTGACCAATAAGAGCAGACCGGGTTTTTGAGGGGGGGTGCCTTAAAGAGACAGGAGATAAAACAGAGCGTTTCAGACAGTAAGAGGAAACTGATGCGTTTTTTGAGCACTAAAGCAAGTAAACCTATTCTAGTAGTAACCCAGAATAAAACTATGAACCTGAAAACAAAAATAATATGTCTCCTTTATGTGTTTTGTCTATTAAATGTCAGGAAATGTCAGGCTTCTTTTGTCCAACCACCATTTACTGTCATAAATGACGGAGAAAAGCTGCAAATCCTCACATTTAAGAAGCTGGAACCAGTAAATGTTTGACATTTTTACTTGAAAAAACAACTCAATTAGTGTATTGTCCAATTAGTTGGCAATGCATTTTCCTAATTATTGCAGTTCTATCACATTTCTGCTTCAGTTTTTCCTCCGACCAGCAGCCTGATAACTGAGGTCAAAAGTGCAGAAAAGTTAAAAAAAACGGACACCATGACAGCGGTGTCATGTGATACACAAAATGCACAGGAAAAAGAGATGCCGTTGCCTCGTGGGGTAATCGGACACCAGAACAGGAGGAGCTCGGGGTCGTGGAGGGCAGAAATCACAGCCGGTGACAGCAGTGTGAGGCAGACGGAGCAGATTATAAACGGAGAGTGTGAGCTTGTCAGATTAGATAAATACCCTTATTGCGTTAATTGAATACAATCGGCGGCGCGTTTGTGATTGTGATGTGATTACGAGCGTTTGTACAGTGAGAGCCATCTGATGCCGATCAGCTGATGCACACGACCTCGGTGACGTGCCAGAAGTTACACCTCACAGCGACAACAGCAGCGATGTTCCCCGTCACTCATGACAGGAAACTGATTCTCGTCACGCTTTCAGACTGATGTTATTCAAAATGCGTCTTTTCAGATCAATACGTGGTCGTATCTGCACACAGACGGTAGAAGTACTAGTTCATAAAAAGTCTTTATAATAAGAGGTTTATGACTCGTAGCTTTATTTATGTGCAGCAACGTGCTCATGTTTGTTCCATTTCAGTGACCATTAATCAATTCATTAAGTAATTTAAAGATTTATAAACATCAATGCCACTTCATAAAGGCCATCCGAATAAAACTTATAGTTGAACTTCACTGAATTTATGAACCGTTTACAAATTGTTATAAACATCAGTTGCAACTTTGCGATAAACAATAGCTCTAAAAATGGTTTATAAAGCATTTTATTGATTGTTCACAGTGAAATAACTCTGAACTAAAGTTTAATTAATTATGAATGTACCAATTATCAGTGATGGTTATTATAAAGTGTTGTTAATGCTCACAGGGACCCCTCCACCTGCAAAGTGTCTGTAGCAAAATCCATTCTTTAACATATTTTAGCTTTACACCTTCAGGCCATTAGAGTAGAAATCCACCAGTATTAAACCTTTTATAAAATGTGCAACATGGAACACAAATTGCAAATAATTCCCACAAATGAAGACAATTAAATCGGCATGTGAAGCTTGAAAATAAAATGAAATATATATACACACACACAGCAACAGGACAGTTCAATCACATATGTAGACAAGCTATTTAAAACAATAACAAATACATGTTGTTATGACTTTGAAATATCATTAATTAGAACTAAATTCACCAGAAGGAGTTAGTTTAGCTAGTTTTGTGTTAAATCAAGGTGTGTGTGTCGCATCAGAAGCAGTTCACCCCACTTCAGAGTTGATATAACCTGATAATCCTCTGACCTGGTGTTTGTAGTAAAGTTTCCCTCTTCAAGATTTCAGCCTGGGGTTGATTTGAAGACACGGCGGTTACTGTGGCAACAGTAACAAAGGTGCAGTAATGCAGCAAAACACTTGTTGAGCGGCTGCGTTACGGATCACATTTCATTTCCCGTGGCTGCTTTACAGTAACGTTTGGCCAGTTTAAACACGAAGAAGGACGAATGTGTGTTTAACTTAGCACAGCTGTGATCAGGCGGAAAGATAATGAAGCAACGCTGTTATGATATAAGATAAGATGGAGGATGTCATGCATGCAGTCCTGCCACTGATAATCAAAACTACTACACAGAGGGATGATAATAAATACATTTTCTGACATACTTGTACTTACTTGAGTATTTCCATTATGTGCTACTTCATTCTGTTACTGCAGCACATTTCAGAGCAAATGTTTTCCTCCTGCAGTGATTTCATTGTTACAAGTTAGTTTTCCATAAGATTAACATCTCCTGTGCTTCTAGGATATGATGCAGAACTATATTAATCTACCCAGTAGCCTGAAAAGTATCTCAAATTAGCCACACATTGACGAACGACAACATTACAATGCTCTTACATGTAGTTGTTAGATGTAAAAACCAGAGTAATATCATGTCCTATAATGATACTGTGAAAGTACTCTTACTTTTTATCCTTTAAGTACTTTTTCCTGAAGAAACCTCTGATACTTTGATTTAAGTCACATTTCGAGTGCAGGACTTGTACCTGTGATGTAGTATATTAAGACCATGGTAAAGGCTGACTGTGGAGTTAAGTGTCATTTCATTATTTCTTTCATTAAAACTTTAAATGTCTTGGCAGCTCAGATAGCACGGTGAAAATAAATGAAAATACAAACACAGCATGTGTTTAAACAAAGAGACAGGGCCACCTTTTCCGAGACTGCGTCGTCTATCATCGCTCCCATTCGTCTCTTACTCAGATTACAGTGACTAAAAAGAAGCTGGAGGATGATGACCCCCCTAACAACACGAAAACTGACGAGCTCGGCTTTTGTTCCGCCCATGTTTCCATCACTTTGTCTTTTTGTTGGATATATTCTCTAGTTTCTTTTGTCTGAGATGCTCCTGCAGATAAAATGGGAGGAGGGGGAGGCGGAGAGACAAGTGATACAAATGGAAGCGGAGGAAGAGATGGAGGGATGTGCTTAGAGGAGGAGGAAAAAAAGTGGATGGATGGACAGATAGATCCTGATAGAGAGAGATGGGCATGGAGCGAGTGTGCCCTCCTTGTGGCTGCTGCAGTGCCGTGCAGGGAGCCGATTCATCACGACCAAATAAACTACGGAGAGAGGAGGGGAAACAGAGAGGGGGGAAAGGTAGAACGCATACACTAGCGTCAGCATGCAGTCTGTCATCCTCCGCCCCCTCTTTCCTCCACCTATCACCCTCTCCTTAACACACACACACACACACACACACTGTGCAGACTGGTATTGCTAAGGTTGCCATACTTATTGGTTTTGTGTGTGTGTGTTCGTGAGTGTCCTGCGTGCGTCCTGTAAGTGTGTGTGGTCCCGTGCATGAGTGCTGCGGATCTCAGTCGAAGCCTCGGGGACGGTGTTGTGTCAATATTATCTCTCAGCACGCTGAATGAACGTACTAAGAGCTCTTTCCTCTAATTATGCACTCGAGAGAAAGAGAGAGGGGAGGACATGAAGGGGTCTACCTCATGCGGACCGCTTCTCCACCAGTTTTCACGTGTTCCCTCCTCCTTTTTTCTCTTTTGGATTCGTGCCGGTGGGTTTTTCTGTCCGTCTGTCCCGCCGAATCGCTCCCTCCGACTCTTTTGTTGCTGAAAATATACAAAGTAGGGACTGCTCGCAGTGGGAGCTGCTGGGAGAAAACAATTAGCCGAAAATGGCTGAAAGCCACACGGAGCTGCAGACCGGGGTGTTGATTCTCTGCAACCGCCTCACATTATTACAGGAAGTCATTTGCTTCAGTGTTCGTGCAACAAAAAGCCTTTTCTTTTCTTTTCTTTTCTTTTTTTAAGTTTAAGGAAAGTTGATTAGAATTCATGTTTCTCCTGTGAGTTACCGTCCAAAGCATCCGAAGTTACACAAAGGATGAGAATTGTGTTACCTTGTAGTGCAGTTGTTACCACAGTTACGGCTCACATGTGTGAACTTTAAGGCTAATTATAGATCAGGGGTGTTCGAAATATCACGGTATTTACGATAGCCATGACAATAAAACATTAGATATTGATATTGTGTTATTTATACACTTATGATAATATCATCTGAGTAATCCAGTGAAGATGTTCGCCCCGTGTGCATCTTTAGTTTGTCAGTTCATCTGGTTGGCATATTTCGCTGTTAATTGAGTGTAATTGTCCTTTTTGTACGATTTTTAAAGAGTTATGGTTGCAGGCTGTCTCTCCACCTCCTGACACTCGTATTGTGAGGGTTATTTATTTCCCAAAAAGGGACAAAACACACAGTAAACAAAGTTAAAGATAGTGAAAGTGTAGTGAAAATGTGATGTCACGACAGCCCTGGGTAGGCGACCATGAAAGCGTCCTGCATCCGTCGCTGCGAGGATTAATTCCCAGTCTTCTTACAGTCGTATTTTATCGGACAGCCACAAGTTTGACATTTAAATAATAGGCCTCGGCTGATACATTTGCCATCATGAGAGACATTTTTTATAATATTGAATATCGACCAGCTGTGTGATTCTTCACCTGAGAGGAACTGCTCCGACTGTGTTTTAATTTATCACAGTGTTTTTCTCACCTGGATGGTCCTCTATAGTTTAGAGGAGAGATAACCAGTGACAGTTATTATATTATACTATTACACTTACTACATAATGTATCTTAAAGTTCTTATTTGACATTATTGTGTTATTTAAAAGTGTTACGAACAGCATATCAACCTTTATTTATTTAAATGATTCATACTAATAATCATCATAGAATACAGATAAAATAGAACAGAATACTATAATTAGATATACTACAATATCGTGATATAAAATTTTGAATATTGACCAAGCCTGATATATAACCAAGAGCTTTGTTATTATCGGCACTGATGACCAAATTGAAGATTTCCCTGCGTGGTCTTCGCCCGACATTGTCACGCAGAGTAAATACAGTAACAAACCCCAGAACAATCCGGACATACAGCCCCAACACAGAAAGTAGGTCCATCACTTATTATCATTTACCACTTAATATCACTTGAAAGCACCATCTCAAGTAACGTGACCAAACCCAGACTTCGTTTCTAAATTTGTCCACACCCGGTCCGCCCTGTCGAGTCCTGACAGGTCCGGATCAGGTGTCCAAGCTCTTCTAAACAATAACAAATAAATAGGTTACAGAGCGTTCTTTCCCTACAACCGTGACGTGTTTGTTAGGAGCCGGATGAGCTTTTAACTCCCCTGATCAGAGCAGCTTCACCGTCTTCGACCTCAACACGAGACCTGAGCACAGCTTCGGCTCTCACTGCGATCTACAGCTCCACGCTGCCCCGGTTAGACGTAATTCATTCTGCTTGTTTGGCGGCGTGAGAAACCACTGGGCAGAAAATTGGAGTTTTATTTTGACAATAACATCTGACATTAGACATTATCCAGATAATGAATCCAGATCAGAGGTTCACTAACCATGTGGTGGAGGAAGTCCAGCCTCTGAAACCCTACTGAAGTAAAACTAGGTAGTATTATCAGGAAAATGTACTGAAAGTATCAACTTCAAAGGATTCATTGTGCAGTAAATGTGTCCTTCAGTGTTTTTTTTATTTTATCTGATTAATATTATTGCTGCATTAATGTGTATGTTGCATTTTACTGCTGTAGATGTTTAAGGGTGAGCTAATTTTAATACCTTTATGCTGTTGAATCTACAGCAATGCATTATATTCTTCACGAAGAAAAACAGCCTGCTTTCAGCTTCGTGTCAATGCATTTTCTTGCTTATCTGAGAGAGTTTATTTAGCTGAAGAAGGAGGCGACACATAAAGGAGCACTTGACCCTTCAGTAGGAAGGGTATGAAAATGTGAAATCTGTGTAAGTTGTCAAAAAAATACAATATTTCCCTTTGAGATGTAGCAGGGTAGAAGTATAAAGTTGCATAAAACAGAAATACTCAATAGAAGTGCAGGTACCTGAAATTTAAATGTGCTTTTCAAATGTAAATGTTAATTTCATCTCTGAGTGGCACCTCATAATAATAACTCATCCTTTCGCTCGTCTATCAGTTGCTATTTCTGACTGCTCTGCACCCAGAAACCCTGCTGTGTTGCCATGGCGAACAATGAGCTGTAATGTCACTAATCTTATCTCACAGCATATTTAACAGGGTTTTTAAATAGCCATTCCAATATTTATTGCTTTTCTTTCCTGTTTGCAGACTTAATTTGAAACTGTAGCTGATGTATGAGCTTATGATGAAGAGAAACTTGACCAGTCCTTGTGCACCACAGGGCGTCATCACACCCAGTTTTGGAACCACTGATCTAGAATACATTTTTTAACTAGTGAATAAAACCTCTGCAAGACAGATTCTGGTAGGAAAATAAGCATCATGTGAAACAAACTGATTGCATTGAAAAAGTACAGCAGTACACACAGTATTTTCTATTTTAAAGAAAACGTATTCAGCTCATTTTCAGGTTCATAACTTTATTTTAAGTTACTACAAGAATAGCTTTACATGCTTTAATGCTCAAGAAACACATTGGTTTTCTCATATTATTACCCCTCTGCTTTAGCTCCTGTCTCTTTAAGGCCCCTCCTCCTGAATACCCAGTCTCCTCTGATTGGTCGGCTCGCACACGCCTGAGCCAGCACCGCTAACAACAACAACAGAGCAGCTGTGCTAAATCAATTCTAACGTGCCAAACTAGCTGCTAGTTATAAATTATGCAAATGTGTGACATGGTGAGGTGGTGTGATGTCGCAAAGTCACAGAATTTAAGGCGAGGCTACTGACGAGGCGTTTCAGGAGCAGTGTTTTCTGTGGGAGAGAGGAGCTTCTGTTGAACTTCCTTCCTTTACCAGACACAAACACATATAAAACACTGAAGGAATGGAAAAAAAAAAAAAAAATGTCTCCTTCAATCTGCCAGTTTTGATTTAGTTGCTTCATTTACGTCTGTCTCTGTTTGTAAGCGTGTGTGTTCTGTCTCTCAGGTTCTGTGGCATCTCGACATCTTCCGCCGAAGCTTTCGACAGCTGACCACACACAAGTGCATGGAGGACTCGTGTATCTTCTGCGCTCTAAAGGTAAAACAACACAACTCTCTCTCTGTCCTCCGCTGGCTTGTGGAGGTCTTCCTGTAAACCTAAAGCAGCGGCCACAAAACATCGTCGACAGAAATGTAAACCACAGGCCGTTTACTGAAGTGGGGTACTTTTACTCAAGTGTTTCCCTTTTGGGAGTCTTCCGACATTTCAGCCGCCGCATTTCAGGGGGAGACAGTGACAGCCGAACACAAAACCTGAGATAAACTCATGTGACTTCTCTGATATGTTTGGTCTTTTCCCTTCTTCTCTTCCTCCTTTTTGTCCCGGTGCACCCGCTGGTAGGCGAGACACATTTCCTCATAAACACAGCAGGGGAGGTTCCTGCAGCAGGTTACGCAACTCCACTCCACAATACTGAGGATTACTTATTTTAAAAAAAGGGCAGAACAGAAGAGCGTTCCACTTATACACATCTCACTTTTAGATTTTTATTGTGGAAAAGTCCCATTTCTCACTTTATGTAATATCAATATTAGTGCAAATGGATCCATATAACAAAACATTTGCAGTCCGTTCAATATCCATTTTACAGTCCGGCTCTTCAGGGTTTTCTTTTCTAACTTTGTTCTCAATTATTTACTATTGAATATCTTTTATCTGAGATACAACATAGTTAAATGGAAATATAAAGAGATAAAAGAATAAAGAAAACTGTCAGAAGCCATGAAATAAATGATATTGTTCATACTCGTTTCACTTCCTTTGGTTTTGTTACCTCATTTCTTCCCTTTCTTGCTTCCCTCTATTCATCATTTTTTCTCACAATAATGTCCTTTAAATTCTAAACTCTACTCTTCTTCGCAATAGAGCTGCAGCGAACGATTACTCTAATTAATCTGACAGTTATTTTCATGATTGATTGTTTAGTCTATAAAATGTCTTTTCTTTTGCTTATTACTTCTTTTGTTCAAAACCCAACGACTGTTCATTCACTTTAATAAATGACAAAGAAAAGAAGCAAATCCTCACATTTAAGATGTAAATATTTGACCCAAAATAAAAGTATGAACCTGAAAATGAGAATAATATTGATTATTAATAATATTACGCGATTGTAATTTGCAGTAAATGTTCCTTAAGTGTTCAGAGAGGATGGAAAAAGTGGAGACACAGCTGTGGAATTGTAAATCAGAATTAAACTTAGAAATATTTATCTTTTCCATAAGTGAATAAGAGGAGAGTAAGGTCCCCAGAACACTGTTTGAAGCTAGAAAGGTGGCAGGGTCCGCCACATATAAACAAAGTAAAACAGTGTGAAACTGTGTTGTCCTTTAACGCCACTTTGTTGAGACATAAAAAGTAAATGCAGATTTTTCTATTCTGATAAAAAATTCTTCCCCAAAAATACATAGCGAACCTCTTAAAATTAAAAATGTGAAACTATCACTTATCTTATCGATGTTGGCCAAATAAAGCAGGTAATTATCGGTTATCAGTTCTGGCTGTAAAAGATCCAAAGCATGCATCCGTTGTATTTTACTCTCTTCTTCCACCGTGGTGTAAAACACATCACGTACAATGCACCAGACACTTTTCTTCCCAGTAAAGATCCGCCTCACATTAAGCGCTCAGAAACGCTTCACAAAGCGGTTTCAGGTTGAATCTCCGCCGAGAGAAAACAAACCCAACAGAAGATGAAGATCTGTAACATCATGAAACCCTCATAATGAACGAGCCTTATGCAGCTCTGCTCCAGCCATTTGTTGCATCAATGATGACAAATATGTGTCTGAGTGGAGGGAGGTGTTGTGTGTGATGTGCTGTGTAGTAGTGTGTGCGTGTGCGTGTGCGTGTGTGTGTGTGTGTGTAGCAGTGTCGATGTGTGTGTTCTACACGCTGTTCTGTCTCCAGCGCTTCTCTGTAATTAATTGGCTGGCTGAAAGCGCTGAGCTAGCAGAGCCCACGCTGGGAGAGCTACACACACACACACACACACACACACACACACACACACACAGGCTCACCTACGCATGCACACAAATCTTACTTGCATGCTGCACACGTTAGTCTGCTACACGCATTCACCTCGTGCTCACAAATCTGTCTTATAGTGCTGGGATGCTACACACACACACACACACACACTCTTGTGAGGCTCGTGTACGAATCAAAGGTATTGTCACCGTGTTAAGTGTTCACATTTCCTGTCAGTTTTCATTAAGCGTCCTGTCACCGGCTCTCAGACGCCAACAGATGTAACGTTGTTCTTACACTCTGTTTGTAGCCGCGCTCCCCACGGCAGAGCAGATAAAAGTCTCCGAATAACCGGGCGAGACGCGCACCAAATGAACTTTAACGCCGTGTTAAATTTTTCAAACATCCATTTTTTTTAGGGGGGAAGCAAAGAGATAAATTGCGATTATGGATTTCTTTTATTTTGGAGGGATTGTGTGCAAATTCGGGGGGTTTATCTGCAGCAGATAAAGACGCCCGCCCTTGTAGTAAACACAAGTTCAGAGGCTGCCTGTGGCTATCCCTCTAGAAATCACTGCAACACTTTATCTCTCTCACCACGCGCACACACACCTCACACACACACACACACACACACACACACAAGACGCAGATACCTGAACGCACACACACACATGGCACGGAATAAGGAGGAGAGAAGAAGAAAAAGGGAGAAAGTGGGAGAGAAGATGAATGAATATAGGAGTTGGTGGAGATTGCTCCTGTCTTTACACACACACACGCACGCACACACACAAGCACACACACACACACACACACACACGCACACACACAAGCACACACACCTCCCTCTCTTACTCACTCTGCCTCATCCCTCCCTGTTCTCCTCCCTCCCTCCCCTCTCTCTGTAGGGTATATTCCCCCTCCATTCTCCTTGGCGCATTGCTGCAGTCAGCACAGCCACCATAACACACACACACGCGCACACACTCACACACACACACACACACACACACACTCACGGACACACACACCCTATTGCTCGCACAGTCCCTTTTTCCTCTTCTCTTTTTCTGTTTCCCTTTCTCTTTCTCTCTCTCTCTCTCTCTCTCTCTCTCTCTCTCTCTCACACACACACACACACACACACACACACACACACACACACACACACACACACACTCTCTCTCTGTCAGTACGACTGCATTACCTTTCCCATTGCCAGCCCTCTCTCTGCACACACTCAGCCACACTCACAGACTGAAGCCTTTTTTTTCCTTTTTTGTTTTATAACATTTTCACACCATGTGATCACAGCCATCTTGGTAAACTGCTTCCAAAATATCAAATATGGCTTCTGACGTAAAAAAAGAGGCAATAAAAACTTTGTGATTAAGTCCAAGAAACAGCTCAAGGAGCTGTTAACTTGTCTAAATGTCACACGAGATGTATACAAGGCTGGAACATCCTCATTCCCCTTCCTGTCCTATTCAGTAGAAGAGGTTGAGTTCAGGAGGCCACAACAGGTGCTTCAACCCCGTCTTCTGCTCAACATGGTCACAAACAGACATCTGACATCATTATACTGCACAGAATTGACAGGGAACAGATCCAGGTTGAGCATACAAAGCACTTTGGTTGTCTGCTTTAGTCGACTTAAACCAGCCCAGTTGCCTGATTGAAATGTTGGAATTGTAAGTTTCAGTAAATATGATACGTTATGAAGGTGTGTTTTTACAGAGACATTGGAGGTATTTTTTAGAAGACAATCTGACAATTTCTAGGTGTGTTTTTGGTGACAACACCGGCCAGAACATGATCTTTTCCTCAACCTAACCAAGTGGTTTTTGTGCCTAAACCTAACCAGACTTTTGGTTGGTGTTAAGATAGTGTAAAGGTCAGAACATGATGCCTTAAAGGAGAACAACAAAGTATGTTTCATATCTCAGAGGTCGATCACAGCGAGAAGTGTCGCTAGAAACACGTCGCCAGTGAAACCGTTGTTTTACTGTGGCACAGGCGGGCGCTTGCTCCTTCTCGCACCTCGTATCAGGTTTTTCTAGCGGTTTTCAGGAGTTGAAATGATCTCAACTTTTCAGCACGAGACACGGAGCCACACTGCCTTTTCCATTAATTACATATGTTGGTCTGTTGCGCATGCAGCCCCACTCCACTCGCTTTTCCAAAATGTTTTTGTAGCGACAAGTCTCTTGTGATTGGTCCTTTAGGGAGTCCTGCTATATGTGTGAAAAAGTCATATAAAACCTTGTGTGTCCTCAGAGGGGAAAATCTGATAAACTGCAAGACTACAAAAGAACGTGCTTATCAGACCTGTGTAGTTTCTCATCTCTGTTAGAGGCTACATTATCCTCCAGTATTTAACCAGGACCAGGGGCTTTTCCTTACCTTCAATGCCTGTTTTAAAGATATATGAATGTAATATTTCCATATTAAAATGTCTAAAAATGACTCGGCCTTTGTTGTATATTATGTTGAGTTGTATTTGCATGATGCCAACTTTGAAATTGCTAATTTTAGTCGAGGTTATGATGAGTTTCATTTGGTCACCTGTTGCTATAACTTCTTGGAAAACAGATGACGCGTTAAAGAGTGAAGAAGGAAGTTGGTGAAACATTTCTGCCTGAGTCATCGCAGATAGATATTCGCCTGCAATATTGGTTATTAAACATTTAAGACAACGACTCCCATGAGCCCGACGCTATTTCACGACATCATCTAACTACTTCTTTTGTTTACAGAAGTTCCATCTAGCTGTAAAAATATGAATCAAGCTTCAGGAGAAGGGACGAAAAAAGGAAATACTGATGTTAGGTTGAGAATGAAAACTATGCAGATATGTTCTGTGTACATTCAGGCTTGCAGTGAACATCCTGCTGCTGCATTCAATATAAATATTTCCCTAAAAATCTTTCATGATGCATGTGACAGCGCAGGTTAGCTGTGTGTGAAGGTACTTTTTAAGGAGCAGGTTTTGGTTCTTAACTTCACTTACTTTGGCCTTTTTTATCTGAGCACTGATTGGCTGGTGATTAATGCACTGTGCTTTTACAACTAACACTAATTAAGGACATTTTCTCAACACAGGGCCTTTGTGTTCACTACTGAAAGACCTCTTGTAACCAGCAGTGACTGAGCTGTAATTTCCCACCAGTCACAGTGTCTCTCTGACCTGCATCATGTACTTACACATTTCTTCTTATCTCATGTCTTTTAAACCATTTAGATGCCAGTTTTGTGGGTGTTTTTCAACTGTTGGATAATAACAGTGAGCCTCTGCGTGATGATTTTGTTGTAATTATCTCCACGTTCCACTTTGCAACTCTGTAAATTCCATTTTAATACGTTAATCATTAATATTCGTTGGCCAAAATTCCATCTAAAAGTCATGTCACAGATGAATTTACATTTCTGCTGAATCCTCGAGCTCTATTTGACACCGCAGGCTGATGAAATGTGCCCGTGTTATAATATCTCCCTGTCATTTAATACAGTGTTTCTCGGTCTGCAGGACACAGAGAACCTGCTGGTTTTCAGTTCAGCCGTCTAATCAGTGATTGAATTACCGCTGGGACAGAAAAACCAGCAGAGCACCAACCACCGCTCTGACATGTCACCCTGACTCCTGTTTATTTCCGTCTTGGGCTCTTTTAGTTTTGGTCTAAAATAGATGCTCGGTTTTGCTTTTTTTTTTTTTTTTGCAGCTTAGATTTCTAACCAACAAAAAAAAAAAAAAATAGGTCATTCTTTTACCGTTGGCAATCTGGAGAAAGTTATCCACGCTTTTATCTCTTCCCATTTTTAGACGTCTGCAGCTCTCTTCAGTCTGGGCTCACTTAGTAACTCTGGCTGCCTCCGCTTGAACTGAACGCCGCCTCTTGTACTCATGTTTAGTCTGCATTTAAAGTACAGATCAGCCTGAATCAACCCCGCAGACAGTTTGTGAAGACAGTTATTTCCAGGTCTGTGCTCTCTGGTACTACAATAACAATAACAATAACTAGAAAGCCCTCAGAGAGCTCACTGTTCCACTAAGGCATCATAATAACAGTTATCCTGATGTTTTGTTTTGTGCAAAAAGTGAGTTATGTCTGGATTGGAGAGTATTTTTCAGGTGTTATGTATACAATTTGGAGAAGTTGTCATTTCAAAATGACTTAAGGTGGAAATACGGGTGTAGCCTGCGTCATCTGTTGGCTGTCATGAGTTCATGTGAATTTACCCAGCTGGAAATACATTTTTACAGTTATTCCAACACCACATGTGCAGGATGATTAACTAATGAAACAGGGGTGAACAGGGAAAAAGGTAGGAAGAAGACAAAGACAGGAAGTGTAGAGCAAAACATGAGACAGGAGGACAGAACCTGCAAAATAAAACAGGAAATGAGAGAACTAAAAAAACTCAAACCATGACATCACCCTTTCATCCAAATACGGCTTAAAAAAAAAGATGGCGGCAGCCGTTATGCCAGACTCGAGGATTCAGAACAGAAGTCCACAAAGCAGTGGGTGACATCACAGTGGCTTTATAAATAAGCACATGGTAGTAGTTTGTAGTTTTTGAGATATCTTTTTAACAGACAAGACAAAATCGACGGGTTTAATAATAATAATAATCCAGACACTATATTGGATCATAATCTGGCGGTTGCCTGGACCCGTGTGGATGTAAACAGTGTAAACGTCTCTGTCCTCTCCAATCCGACTGACCCTCCTGCTCAGGCTGTGAACGCTGCCCTCAAAACACACTTCAGTGGCCTAGCTTTCTCTCCGAGCCCCCTGCAACAGTTGGATTTGGTTCTATTTTACCGCTACAAAGCACTCTGAGAGCTGTTTTTGTAGGAGAAAAGTGCACTACAAATGCCATTTATTATTGATACGGTCTGATATCGAGGCCAGCTGTGCTGCGCAGCTCGGCTGTGGCGTTTGTTCTAGTCCGGTCTGGGTTTTTTTTTTTTTTTTTTGCACAGCACTTTTGGTTCCTGACATGTTGACAACAAGTTCCACTGCTTCTGTTTTTATGGGTCAGTTGACGGAACAAGTTGCCGATTTACAGGACAAACGTGTTCAGAGAGTTTTGTTGAAGTAAATACACAAACGCATAAATATATACATGTGGGCACGGACGCATTCTGTGAGACTCGACTCAAACAGTGCAGGAAAAGAATTTACGGCAGAGTGTAGCGGTGAAGGAAAGAACTAATGGATTTCTCTTTCTCTCTGTGTGTGTGTGTGTGTGTGTGTGTGTGTGTGCAGAGTATCTTTGCTCAGTTCCAGTTCAGCAGCGAGCGTGTGCTGCCGTCAGATGCACTGCGGAGCGCTCTGGCCAAGACTTTCCAAGACGAGCAACGCTTTCAGCTGGGTATCATGGACGACGCTGCCGAGTGCTTCGTGAGTCTGGAGACACAACATGGGCACGATCGCACACACACACACACACACACACACACACACATACAGGAGAGGTTTCCTAAAGGTTTATCTGAGTAAATGTCTGAATAAAACTCTTCACTGCAGTCTGAAACCTTCAGGAGGCCGATGATATCCATTACAACAACCTTTTTTGACTGTGTGTGTTTGAGAAATCACAATTAGTGTTTGTTGGTTCTTCACACTACATATTGTCAGGTATACCTTGTTACTTTGTCCAACCCTTGCACCTTTAAGCTGAGGCCTTGTTTTACCCACTTGTATGAAATGAAACAGACAGTCTAGACTGAAAATCTCCCAAACTGGCAAATTTCTTCGCGCACGGCCCGGGACAGGAAGTCTCTGCAGCGGGTTTCTTCAAGATACTAGACGCTAAAAGACAACACCCACCCCGCCACAGTCTGTTCACCCTGCTGCTGTCTGGCAAAACATACAGAAGCACCAGACTACAGAACAGCTTTATCCTCAGGTTACAAGACTCCTCAACTCATCCCTTTTTTTAAAGAGATTAATTATTAATCCATCCATATAATTCCTGTTTTAAGCGGAAGCATTACGGACCACAAACTGTGTCGTTACACAACCTTGTGTTGTAAAACGATAATAGATTAAATCTTGTATCTTGAATCCAACCACATCCGCTGATTTTTAAGATGTTTAAGATGATTGACTTAAAGTAATCACTCACTAAATGTATGTGCAGAGAAGCTCCATGCGGGTTTTTTGCAGCAGATATTTTCATCACAACGTTTAAAACGACAATATGAAAACAATCTGACAACGTGAAAGGCGGTCGGTCGGAGTGCTGGACCTACGGATGATTATCAAATCAACAGCTCCCCCTCAGTTTACGAGCTTCAGCTTCTTGTTTTAGGTGGACCGCCCCACTGTTTTGGTTCACTCTCATCGCTCTCGAGGCGCCACGGACGGCTGTTTTTAGCAAATAAGCTCTTAAAACCTCTCCGAACACTTCCTGCACAGCACCGAACGGAAGACAGAAGCAGTTAGTGACGAGCTGGTGAACACAGCGGAGCATTTAGCAGCCGAAGAGCTGAGCAAGACAGTTTCGCTCAGGATGTGGTAGAGACCAAAAACAGAGCTAAAAGAGAGCGAGTTGGTCCTACATTTATTAAGTAGAGAGAGACATGACTTCATCGGGTCGACCAGTGAAATGAGCCCTGTTTGTACTTTCCTTTCTCTATTTATGACTTTTGGATTAAAAGGACACTTTATGTTTCAGTGTGTGGGATAATATTCATAATTATGTTTTCATTAGTGTATAATCATCTGAAACTAAGAAGTCTGACATGTTGCACCGCCATATTTCAGAACAGACAAACCAAACACTGGCTCTCGTGAGGCCCTTTCATGCTTTTTACCTTCATAGCGACCACCGCAGGAGAGGCTCAGACTGAGTGGTTCAGTCGCGGTCTAGAAACCACCGAATCCCACACACCTGACCTTTGAGATACAGTATAAAGTATACGAGCGCCTACAGTTTTTCTCTCGCTCCAGCAGCCTCCCGTTGGTGTGCTAGACGGGAGAACGACGTCGGCTTTATGAGTCAGAAACGGGAGTCTGGCAGATTGCTGATCATTTCATTGGTCAACACCACAACTCACGGGGAATTTCGACTGGGTTTTTACACATAAAATCTGACGGAGAGAAACTGGAACGCAAGAAATCTGCTCGAGCACCTTACACACAGTATGAGTAGAGCAGAAGAAAGAGCACAGGCAGGGTTTTGAGGGAAGGAGTTAAAAAAGTCTGATCATGAAATCAGTGAGTCATGCTCTCAAATAGAAACGACCACGCTCTTGATCAAAGATAGATGGAAAAAAGAAACCCAATATTAACTGTCTGAAAGAAGTTATTATGGAAGTATCACAGGTTCGGGGATTCCCAGATTTAGAGTTCTCTGATGTTCTTTGATCACGTTTTATTTGGATTTTACCCCCTCGGAAGCAAAGCGAAGCGTTTCTTTCCGAATGGTGTGTGTCTCGCTCTGGAATTGACTTTTATCATTTATTGAAGGGGGAAAATTAAGACGAGGGAATGTCATTAGTCACAGGTTTTATCGTTTTCCCTCGACGTCTCCCTCTCTGCGGCCCCTTCCTGTTGCTTTTCTCGCCGCCACTTTCGGTCTCTTTCTCTGCCGCTTTCTCTCCGCCTTAAGGACCTCCACAGTGTGTGTGTGTGTGTGTTTTATGTGTGTGCATGAGAAGGCGCTGTCTGATCGATTGGTAGTAAATGTGTTCAGTCAGGGAATCCGTCGGCTTCTTATGAAATATAGATGCAGCTCCCACGGTCAGATTAACAAGAGCACCAACAGAGAGGAACGATCAAACACACACACACACACACACACACACACACACACACACACGTACTGTACATATGTATACAATATAAACAAGCACATATGCCAACTTAGCACACAACACACATGTTAATTGAAGCCCACTTCGCCTCGTGTCTTCCTCCAGGAGAATCTCTTGATGCGTATCCACTTCCACATCAGCGCGGAGAGCAGAGAGGACATCTGCACGGCCAAACACTGCATACCACACCAGAAGTTTGCCATGACGCTGTTCGAACAGGTAGGAGAGCGCTTACCGAGCTGTCAATCAGGAGGAAATAACCGCCCACGCAAACATTTTTTTTCTGTCCTGCGATGAGTCTGAGGATGCTTTTTCGTGTTTGCAGTGTGTGTGTAACAGCTGTGGAGCCACATCGGACCCCTTGCCCTTCATTCAGATGGTTCATTACATCTCCACTACATCCCTCTGGTAAGACCAGACACACACCTACACACACACACACACACACGCACACACACACACTGCAGTAAATCTGGCAGCAAGCTGAGGCTGGGTGGCAGTAAAGGAAGGTACAGCGTGTTCTCTTCTTCCCTTCACGGGTCCCCGCTGAACTGCGAAACACACGCACACATTATGCGCACACGTGTACGATCATGCATATGCAAGAGCAGGTGAGGCTAATATCTCATCCAGTGCCCAGGTAGACGCCGGCGCAGGTAGATCCACAGGCGGGCCGACGCGTGTGCATCCTCAGAGCTGTTGCATAAAACTCGCACACGCTCCCAGTCAATGAAATAAGGAACAGGGGAAGTAATCAATCAGCTGTTTGATTCAGGAGACCCAGGGGGCGACATAAATCTATAAGTGGAACAGTGGGTCGGAAAGACTGCGAATGAGGAAATAAGAGGATATATCACTCCGTATGCCTTTTGGAAATGGAACACGGCAGAGGAAATAGAGGGATGAATGGGGGGCAAAAGTACAAATAAACACACTGTGTCAAGGTAGTTGTGGGGCACAGCGGTGCCGCCGCTCCGTGTTTGTGCCTGTTAGCGCTGCCAAGCTATTTTTACCCTTAGTGGAGCCTGTTGTTTACAGTCGAGATAGCCAAATATGCAAAAGTCAACATGAGTAAGATAATCAGAGGGCAACAAAAATACAAAACAAACGTCTGGTTCGAGCGCGAGTCAGACGCAAGTAAACGAGAGTGTTTTCCGCCCGCTGCGTTGTTGTTGTTGTCGTCGCTCTTTTCTGCTTTCATAGCCTCGCATCTGCCGGCGCATCTTGAAGGAGGAGAGGTCGAAACTGAATGAGAGTAGAGACGAGGTTGAGTTCATGTCAGGCTAATGGAAGGGGTGAGGGAGAGGAGAGAGAGGGGGGGAGGAGAGGGAGAGGGAGAGATTTGGATGTTTTTTTTTTTAAATCGTTATTCTTAAAGGAATACTTCACCAGAAACAAAACAATGCTGATTCATTGCACACATAATCCCAGACATGGTGCTGAGCTGCATGAGTTCATTTGGTATTCACAGATAATCACGACAACAATAACGTATATTTGAGTTTGTCCTTCAGAGGACAGCTGTTCTTTAAAGGGATAATTGCAGCTCAGTATTAAAGTGTCGCTGTGTAAGCCTCGCTGAAGAAGATTGTCTCAGAAACACAGTTTTGTTCCACGAGTAAAGCTTTTGTCATCAAATTATAAGCTGAACATAAACTTCTCCTTTAATAACAATAATGATGATTCTGTACTTCTGTAGGGACATTTCCTTTTATCTCAAACAATCCACGAAGGTCAAAGATCATAATCTGCCAGAGAGGAGTTAGAATAAGGATTCTATTTCACAGCTGCTCACAGAGGAAAGTCTAAAAAAATGAAGCCAGTGTTTTAGGTGGCAATAAGTCACACTTGGGCTTGATAATAGATGTTTTCTGTATTCTTAAAAGCAGAAATGTCATGGTATTTACCATGCAATATGCTTTAAATTGATTTGAAATTAACCCCCAATTACCATAATAATGACTTCAAAATGTTTACAATTCCAGGAAACTTCCAGCTGGTTTTCTGCTTAACTTCTTCTGATCATGACATTTTAATTTCCAGCTACTTTCTGTCTAACTTCCCGTCAGCAGGCCACTAAACTGCAGTGAGTTGTTGCAGCTTGGACTAGTTTCTAGCTAACATTTGCTAACCATGCTACCTTAACTTCCAACTAGTTTCTGTCTAACTCCCCCTCAGCAGGCCACTGAAGTAAAATGAGTTGTTACACTTTAATTTTCAACTAGTTTCTGCTCAACTTCTGCAGGTCGGTAAATTCAATTACATTTTTAACCATTAACATTTTCATCAAGTCCCATAACTCCAGCAGTCCAACTTTGCATCCATTTTCCTAAACTCCTCGAACTTGATTCTTGATCATGAAGTTGAATCTGTTTTAATCAGCAATTATATGGAGTCTAACTATAATAATAAAAAAAAGATATTGAGGATAAATTGTTCCAAAGTTGCTGAAGTGATAGAAATGGGTGAAAATTAAATGGTTCAAAAATGTTTACTTACCTTCAGACATTTGGTAAAATAAAATAAAATAAATTACCAGCTAGTTATTAATTGATTTCTGGAAAATATCTGAATATTATATTTAAATAGTGTTGGTGTATTTTAATTACATTTTGAGCCAAATATTATGGTACATTGGGGCTAATTTAGATCATTTGAATATGTTACTGATTAATTACCACCTTCTTACAATGAAATTTGCATCCCTGTAAAATGAAGCGTTGCCACAACAGCTTCGGTCTTGCTCTGAGCAGCGCACACGTTCACCGAGTGTGTAAGTTTGTTGTTTTTGTGTCCCGGTGCTGCAGTAACCAGGCAGTGAGGATGCTCGAGTGCAGAGAGAAACCCACACCGGACATGTTCGGAGAACTGCTCCGCAACGCCAGCAACATGGGAGACCTGCGCAACTGCCCTGTGAGTGCACACAGACACACACACACACACACACACATACATATGAATGTACAAAACACAGACTGCAAACTGTGTGTTAAACATTTATTTTTGTCCATTTTGTCTTTTTTTTGTAATTGATCTAAATGTAGAGTTTAGCATTTATCGTTATCGTGACATGAGACTACACATCGTCTTAGATTTTTTATATCGTTACATCATGATTGGGCGTAAGTGTCGTCTTTACCTGGTTTAGAATCTGCGTTACAGTTAACTGATGTCATTTTCTGAACTCACCAGACTCTTCTACTTGGTCTTTACACTGTCTTTTACCCACTAAGCCATTATCTTCACATCATCAATGATTATTTCACAAAAATCTCATTGTGTTCATATTTTGTTAACGACCAGTTGTCATCCCTTACAATTTGGTCGCAATGTTAATATTGATATTCAATATTCTCTGTGTCGCCCAGCCCGAATCTATTATAGGTCTGTTTATTAAGAAAACCCACAAAAAAGAATTAGCTAGGATTGATGAAATGACTAAAAGACGGGTGAAATTTGGTTTTTAAAAATAGACTTTGCAGTGTTACCACTTTGGCAGTTTCATCATGTCTTTGTTTGTTTTTCCCTCCTTCTTTCTCGGCGGGTCTGCGTTACACAATCAGCATCTCATTTGCATTTTTCTCCTCACTTTCTATTACCGGAAGCATTTTCTGACTCGTCGCCATCGACCTCCTTTTACAGCGAAACCTTAATGATCGCCCCCGTTCTTGAAGCAGGAAACAAAAGAGCGTTTGGCTGCGGGGGGGAAAAAAATAACGCTAAACCTGTCGTTGAAAACTGTTAGAATGAAGAAACCAAAGAGAGATTACAGGCAGAGAAAGGAAGAAGAGCTGTAGGTATTGACGGAGGTGGACGGAGGATTGATGCCTTTGTTCTGCGGGTCTGTTCTGCGCTGCCACATGGGAAAGTGCTGCTGCTGAACAGATCCAGCTTGGCCGCGCTCAACCAGCCCCCTCTGCCAAAGTATCGGCACAAAGCGCCTCCTCAGCTGCCTCACACAGCAGCAGCAGCGCCGCCACGAACTCGGCCGCTGCAGCTACACTCACACGCACCATTAGATTATTCACGGCCCAAACGCTGACGTTGTGTGCGCAGTCCTGCGGGACCCACACAAACCTGTCTCTGTTTATCTTCCATCACTCGCAGCGCTGATCTTTTGTTAATACCACACTGGGCCCTGCTCAAACAAAGCGATTGGTATTTGGATGGCCGCTGGAAGATACTGTAGGTGCCAGATTGAAGATAGGGGGAGTGTGAAGATGTTTGCCTGGTGCCAAAGAGTTGACAGAGGGAGGTGTGAAGACGGCCAGTGGAAAAGCTGAAATGAATTTCTTTAATTAAACACGTAGATGCTGCGGTGGGAGAAGTTTTCAGTTGTTCTGCTAGTTTTAAAGTAACATCAAAAATGTGAAAATACTCATATTTTATTTTAAGGTCTTTAAAACCTGTTTTGGCAACAAAGTAGATACATTCTATAAATTCGCATGAGAGATTTCTGTATCGGTGTTTGTGTTTTTTGTGTGGGCTTGGTTGGAAAAAGTCCTGCTGTATAAATTGGTGCACCAATTATGATCAGGCAATAACTTGACCTAACCTGCATCACACACTAGCTTGCATACTATAAAACTGTCTTCTTTCATGATCTTACTTTAAAATGTATACATGTATACATTCATCTTAAATGCATGTTTGAAGACTTTATTTACCTGTTGAGCCTCAGACTAACGGAAATGACATCTTGAGTTTACCACAGACTGCACTGACTGGTGGTGACATGTTGTTGCTGGGTAGATTCGGTTCATCGAAGATGATAGGAAGGCAACACGGGAATAAAATGAGCACAAACAAAACGTCAGAATACCGCATTAAACTATAGGAGTCCGTCTGTAGGATTGTCTTTAACTGCCAAGTATTAAAGTTAAAGCTGCTGTAAGCATCATCAGCTGACTTCCTGTCCATTTAGCAGTTAGCGGTCCCTCCTCTCTACGTCACCACACTTGCACGACTCCTTTCTTTTTTTTTTATCGCGGCTGCTCTCTTCGCCTCTTTCTTTTCTTTAACCCATTTCCATCACTCGTCTTGTTTGGTAGTATAAGCCGTCACCGGGAGCGCTGGCATTGGTGTTTGTGTGTTTCCCCGAGCAGACAGGACAGCCTCTCTATAGAGTCCTCTGTCCTGATTGGATAAAGCGGGCAGGGATACCAGAAAAGGTATCTTCTCTTTTACTGCTTGAGCAGGAGAGAGGAGAGACGTGAGTTACTGACCAAACACTGAACACACAGTGATTACTGGTCGAACACTGAGCTATTTAACACTTATTTTAATAAGAAAATTATGATTTAATATTGTAGCTGCTTGAGGCGGAGCTGATTAGAACGTTCTTCGTATTAAGGGTGTCATGATTATCTAAAATCCACGTTTCCGTTTGACTTTCAATTTTAAGGTCAAGATTCAATTAGATTTCCCTCGACTGCCTCCCACTGGGGCTTCCAGCTGGGTTGCCGGGGGGTCTGTGTGGGGGGGCCCACACTCCCTCTTTGATGGCTCGGTCTCGTCTAATTTTTCCCTCGTATTAAATCTGATATTAGGTGTTGAATGAAACGATGTGTTAATATGTGAAATTTTCCTGGTATTAGATAGCTATTTAGAGCTTTTAAGGATGCATTTGAAATAAAGCTACAGGGCTTTGAAAGACGTTCGGAGTGTGTACTGTTTGATCTTCGACACCGAATCCTTTCCGACATTCTTGCTCTTGACAAGTGCCATGTAAAAAAGGAATTGAAATTGTGATTGCCCTCCTTTATATACTGCTGTAGAGTTTAATCTGCAACAGTGCATCATAGTTGAGAAGCTGGTCATGTGTTTTATATGTAAAATCCAGCAAGATAAGTGGTAACTACAGCTTAAAAGTAAAAAGTAAAAGTAGTTTATCTCTTATATGCAGCAAAATAAAAGTATAAAATCAACAATTTATCGTGAAATGTTGCAATTTTGTCTCCTGCTGTTTTATTAAACAGCTCTCTGGGCTTTATCTCCAAAGATTTGATTACCTAAAACTCTCAGACTTTCATCGTTTTTTTGGCAGCTGGAAAAATTCAAACGTCAATTCGTGTTGCAATGAATTGTGGGTAATTTAATCAGAGAAATCCTGTGAAACCTTCACCCCAAGCTGACTCTCTGATAGTCTAGTGAAAGTCCACTTCAGGGACCTTCTGGATCGGATGAGTTATGGGTTTGTACAGATCTCAGCGCTCTGAGACTTACAAGGGAACTCCAGACATTTGGATGCAGACTTTGTTGTAGCGATGTTTGAGCTCTCTTAGATCCCAGCGATAACTTCAGTATTGTCTTGACTGATGGAAATGTTGGCTAAAACTACACAAATAACATCCAAGTTGTAAAACATTGGTATCGTCCTTTAACTACAGTAACTTACTCACTGATAAAAGCGGGACTGTCTCTTTATTTCGTTGCCGTGTGAGTCGTGAGGAAGCATAAGCACAAACATTTTTCCTAAAGTTGTTTCATTTTGCTCTGGAGAATGCCACAATCAGCATTCTGCAAACCTACAGTATCCTTTGACCAGCAGCACTTGTTATATAACTCTAGTCTCTCTTGGAAAGGTCTGCATAGCCACAACGACAAAAAAAGCAAAGCAAAGAAAATAAATTTGCATCCAAAATTCAGCGAAGAGGCTGCAAGATCAATGTTGTATTATGAAGTAGAGCGAATCTGTTTGTACGATCGCTTGATGAACGATGTTGTCAGCGGGCTGTTCTCAGCAGAGACACAGCACAGGGAGCTAACCGAGGCCGTGTGTCCCGTCGACGCGTCCTAAGCTAACAGATAGCCTGTGTCTCAGTTGCTGTGCTGCTCGGCTGCCGCTGCCAGGCTCGTGTTTGTGTCCCTTTTCTGAGAATTGAGAAGCAGACCCTGGCAAAATACCTTCCTGCCATCCCTGGTGCCAGCGCAAGACAGCCCGCCGCCCACAAAGAGAGAGTTCTGTGTGTGCTTGTGCATATGTGTGTGTGCGAGTGTTGTGTTTGGCAAAGTGTCTGGTTGCCGGGGTGTTCTCAGGCTGTTTCCGAGCCCGCTCTGCCAGCACTGCGTGCATGCTCGTGTGTGCGCATGTGTGTGTGTGTGCACCAGCTCTGCGGTGGGTCATGACTCAAAGGAAGGATTCAGAACACGCGGTTCTGAACTCAACAGAAGGCCCAAGGGACAAATACAACTCAGCACAGCGCTTCTTCCTCTGTCGTTCTCGCTTACAATCCTTTCATCGCCGCGTCCCTCCTGCCTTTTTATCTCGGCCACTCGTTCTCCTACCGTTCACCTCATCCATGTGTGTTTCTGCATGCGTGCACGTGTGTTCATCTCTGCCAAGTACAGGGATGATTTTAGTGATGTACACCGCTGTCACACTGCCTCATAACACAGCATGAATAAACCTGTTTGATCACACGCTCTCCTTTTTTTTCCTCCCTTCCTCTCCCTCCCTCCATCACAGAGTAACTGCGGGGAGGTGTTGCGTATCCGCCGGGTGCTGATGAACTCACCGGAGATCGTGTCCATCGGGCTGGTGTGGGACTCGGACCACTCTGACCTGGCGGAGGACGTCATACACAGCCTGGGGACCTGCCTGCGTCTGGGAGATGTAAGGGGATCACACACGCATTACACACACACACATTACACGGTCGTTGTAACACATTAACGTATGTTATGTTTGCCAATGTGAGCAGCCAAGCACATCCACCCAAACACTGACATAATGCTCTAAATTTGTTTGTAAAAAGAGGTTCGTGCACAGCGTGTACATGTGAGTGAGTGCTGCTGAGTAACAGTAAGATTAACAGCAATAATGTTTGTGGTGGCGAGTGCGCCTTCAGTGCTCCTCTGAGGTTGCAAACAACCTGATACCCTTCGAAATGCAGAAGGCCCCTCTAGAGTCCGGTTTGCGGGGGGCTACTGTAGAAACATGGCAGTGCAACATGGTGGACTCTGAAGAGGACTCGCTTCCTCTTTGGACATAAAAGGCTCATTCTAAGGCAACGAAAACACAACGATTCTTCATTTTTGGGTGATTTTACACAAATGATAACATAGTTTTGGATATTATATTCCATTTCTGCCAATAGACTCCCCTAAACCCAACACACTGGACCTTTACAAGAGAAATTCTTACAGTAAGACAGTAAAAATACACATTTTTAGTAACTCAAGTTGCAGGACTCGTACAAACTATGAAATCTCGTGAAAACATTCTGTTCCCTGCATTTCTCAAATAAAAAAGTGTATGACCAAATACCTGCAAAACTACTTTTTGTTTTTGCTCACAGGCTAATATGCTGATCTATGATGATATCATCGTAAAACATCAGCGTGTCGGCTTGATCATAGTGAGCATGTTAGCATGCTGACTTTAGCTTTTAGCTCAAAGTACCACAATCTCACAGAGAATGGTGTTTGAAATAGTTTTGAAACTGGGGAAACACTTCACCTTCAGGCCAGAGGTCCAAATCACCAGAGGCATGCTCATGTCATTGATGGTATAAAACGTAGACGGAAGCTTCTTGGTCTGAAAAATGAAGCCAATGCAAACCTGCATTCTCCCTATTTGCCAGCAGGGGGAGACTCCTCTGGTTGCAAAACAAGCCTGACTGAATGTATGATTATGAGAAAATGACCCTACTTGTCACTTGATTAACTACCTCAGTAAACAGTTTCCTAATGAGTTAAATGTCTCAATCTTTAGTTTCAGGTCTTCTTTAATACAGCATGATGTGTATCTTGTAAACTTTTGAGTGAAGTAGACGATAAAGCAGCAGGGTATGCTTAAGGGCGTGGCTACCTTGTGATTGACAAGTCGCTACAACAGCCTATCCTCCAATAAAAGAAGATGGTGAGGACTGTAATATCGAACTCGAGTCATCAGAACAATAGTCCACAAACCAATGAGCGATGTCACGGTGGGTTTTTGTGCTTGGTTACCTTTACTGTATCCCTAACCTTAAACTAATCTCAATTCATACCTTAAACCTAGACTCACCCAGGACCTCAGAAATCATGTTTTGCTGCATTAGGACTGTTTTTTGGTCCCCATAAGGACAACTGGTCCTGGCATGGTCAGTGTGTATGACAAGGTCCCCAATAGGTAACAAAAACATGCACACACAGACGTGTGAAAGGACACACAAATACTCTCAAACGCACATGTAAATACACTTAAATACAAGTACAGCACACAACAATGTGCATTCTGTAACGCCCAGTAAACTCAACCTATCCGGTTCCATCAAACAGCAAATTATAACACACATGACACAACTGACCTGACCTCCATTACTCTCATATGGAGCTCAGGATGTCGTTCCACTGTCTCGTGTTGCGGCTTTCACACCTCACACTCACACACGTGTTTGGCCTCTGATACTCCGTGTCATGACTGAGTAATGCTGATGCATTTTAATGCCACTGTAACATCTCCAGCCGCATTCTGAAGCGATATCCATGAATAATGGATCAGTGAATATGTGTTATAGTGAGTCAAATTCCTTCCTCTATCTTCTTTCTTCGGTCTCCGCCTGCTGCTGTCTCTCTCGTTTCCATCCCGCCGTTGTGAGATGAAGCTAGTTGTTAGATAGGAATCGGAGGCATAATCTATCGCATTTTCTGCTTTTGTTTAGTCGTTCAGATCAGAGAAAGTGAATCCATCTGTCTCCTGAATCCCTCCTACTCTGCCACCGCTTTCATTTTCTCTCTTTGTCTGCTGCATCTGTTTTCTCTCTTTTCTGCTACTCTTTTGTGTTCTTTCGCTCCATTGTTTGGATTTTTTTATGGCAGAAACAATTGCTCTGTTACAATGAAATAGATGACAATTGTTAATGATTTTCATTTATCAAGCTAAAATGCTCAACACTTGCTGGTCCCAGCTCGTCAAAAATGAGGATTTGCTGTTTTTCTTTTGTTTGTTTTTTTTTATCTCCGTGAATTAAATATCTTTGAGTTTTGGATTGTTGCTCGAACAAAAGAAGCAATTTGAAGACGTCACTTGGGGTTGTGGAAAGTCATGATGGCCTATTATCTGACATTTTGTAGACTTAAAGGGACAGTTCACCCCGAAATCAAAAATACATATTTTTCCTCTTTGTCTAGAGGTTTGAGTTGCCGAGGTTTGGAGAACGCAGCCGTAGAAATAGCTGCCTTCTCTTGAATATAATGGAACTGCATGATTATTGGCTCGGTGATGCTGATGAGATAATCTCCTTAGGTATTGAAATTTGGCTTAGCTTATTAAGCTAACTAAGCTAGCTAGGAGTGCGATGACATTAATGTTTACATCCTGCGCTGTCTCCGATCCTCTTTGTCCGTGAGTAGACACACTTTCTTCGACGCAGTGATACGGAAAGAAATAGTTCCTATGTGAGGCTGCTCACAAGAAGCTCTGTGGATTATCTTGAGTAATTCTGAAAAGAGACATTGCTGTCAAAATTTTTCAAATGTATTTCTTCGGCGCCTTGAGCACCAAAAGCCGAGTGCCGTCTTGTTCCATTATATTCAAGAGAAGGCGGATATCACCAAAACTCAGCTGGAAGCTAGATGGATAAATATGACTAAAGGTAAGAGGAGGAAAATGTGTTTTTGAATTTGGAGTGAACTGTCCCTTTAAGTCATCAATAATGACAGTAACTGTTGGTAGCAGGACGTTTGAACCGAATGCAGCAGCAGGTGAAGACAGGGATATACAGACGATTCTTAAACCATCAACTTCTGCACTTTTATCGCATCTGACTGTGCATATAAAATGTGCGGCAGTATTATTTGACCTTACCGAGGCATCAGTGTGAGATCTGTGCATCGCTTCTGCCTGAGAAGCTGCGGCGCTCATGTAGCACCGTGCAGTGTGTGTGCAGCACACAATGAGAAGAGGCAGTGAGTGAAGGATTACTGCATACGGCTCCTAGGTGAGCAAAAATGTGCTTGTATTCACACTAACTCCTCTATCTCTATCTCCTCCCTGCTACTGCACACCTCTCCCTCTCTTCCCTGCATCCCTCCCTCCCTCCCCTCGCTCCCTGTCTCCTCCTCCCTCCCTCCCTCCCTCCTCCCCTCCCTCCCTCCTCTCTCTCTCTCTCTGTAGTTGTTCTACCGTGTGACAGAGGAGAGGGCTCGCCAGGCGGAGCTCTACTTGGTGGGCATGGTGTGCTACTACGGCAAGCACTACTCCACCTTCTTCTTCCAGACCAAGATACGCAAGTGGATGTACTTCGACGACGCCCACGTCAAAGAGGTGAGACACAGTTCGCCGTCTGCATGCTGCAACGCGGGTGGGGGGGGGTGGGGGTGTTGCTGTACAGTATCTGCTGCATCTCCAGTTGTGCCTGTGAGAGCAGCAATGACAAGAACTACGCTGCACGGTTAGTTCAAGTGCTGCATGGTCAGCGGGGGCGGCTCGAGATTGATTATGTGTTTAAGGTTTAATCCCCCGTCTTTGTCTGAATCTTAGCGCAGGTTTAAGCGCTGAAAAGCGGTCTCATGTTGTAATGCTTCACGACCCGAGCGTGAGTTATAACATGATATAAATCTTGCGGCGGCTGAGCCGAGGGGAGCTGCGATCGCTTGTTGTCAAAGTGTGATATAAAGTGAATCTACATGTCCTTGACACCTCCGTCAGTCACAGGGCACGCTGTCAGTCACATTAGATTATTGAGCTAATGAAAAAGTGTGATAACATGATATCAGTGAGGACACACAGCAGCACAGTGTGTGTTTGACCTTCTGCTTTTGAGAGAATATGCGTAATGTTATCTCTCAATACAGATAGATTTACTTTCTCTTTGTGTGTGTGTGTGTGTCTCTCTATGTGTGTGTGTGTGTGTGCGGGGGTCTCTATGTATGTTCATGTGTGTCTTTATGTGTGTGTGTTGCCCTGCTGCACCTCCAGATCGGCCCTAAGTGGAAGGACGTGGTGTCTCGCTGTATCAAAGGCCACTATCAGCCCCTGCTGCTGCTCTACGCTGACCCCCGTGGGACGCCGGTGATACTGCAGGAGAGCCCCAACCCCTGTACCAGCTCCAACCCGCAGCTGGAGCTCCAGCACTGCAGCAGCAAGGCTGGTTACGACAGCGAAGACTCTGGTACAGCAAAGATGACACACTCTGCTACAGATCAGATCAGATTACTCAGTGTTTCTCATCAGGGGGCAGGCGAGGTTACAGCTTTAACGCTCCGACCTTCAACCCTTTAATCCAACTCCTGCTCCGACATGCTTAACTTATTTGACTGTAAACATATGAAGATTCAGGATTAACTGAAAGGTCATCCCTCTCTTGCTCTGATTCCTCTACTCTTAGGTCGGGAGCCGTCAATATCCAGCGACACTCGGACCGACTCGTCGACGGACAGCTCGAGTCACCGCACGTCTCGCGGCCGATCTCTCCACCAGTCCACGGGCAGCCACCTCTCCAGCGAGTCCCAGACCACGGTGGTCTGTAATTACGACACCGGCACACCGCCGCACGGCTCTGACACCGGAGGTAATACTGGCGCAAAGTTATGTAAACTCACAAAGTACAGCTGCACCTTGACAGCTCCAAACAACAGCGAATACACAAGTGACCGCAGTGTTTTCAGGGAGTAAGAGAAACTGCGGTACTTGTTGTACAAATACATTAAGAGCGAACACAGGTTAGTTCTCAAGTATCAGTGGAACGAAGTGTTCTGCGCCTCGTCTCTATTTACTTACTTTAATTGCCCCCTCAGGGATAAATAGAAATGTTGTCTTCCATGTTCAGAGTCAGCGGTGGAGGGTCCTCCCCGCCCTCCCTCTCCTCCCCTGCCGGAGTACAAGGAGACGGCCGTCTTCCTCCTCTCCTCCCGCCGGCCGCTCACCTCCTCCTCCTCCTCTTCTCGTCCCCTGTCCTCCTCCTCTTCGTCAGGAGTGGGGGGCTGCGAGGGCGGAGCTGGAGGGCCCCACTGGGAGGATGAAAGCACCAGCAGCGAGAGCAAGTCCAGGTACTGCCCCGCTGATGTGTCGACTGCAGACATCCAGCATTTTATTTTAAAAAAGCTTCTATGTTTTTAATCTGAAACCTGACTTTTAACTACAACTGTGAGAAACAATTGGTGGATTTGAAAGAACAATATTTCCAAGTGTCTCAAAATTATACTTATGTTCAATACTTTAGGAAATGTACTGGTAACAGTCACGCTACGGTTATTACGTGAAATTAAGGTTGAATTAATTTTGCATTTTGGGGTTCAAACTAACTAATTATCACCATATCTTAAGTTGTTTCCAGCTTGCTCAGATTTGTTGTAGAGCTCAGAGCAGAAATAAGATGTTGGTGCAATAAACGGTTCAAAGCTCTACGTGAGTCTCCTGACTGAACTGTATTTAAGTCTTTTTATAGGTCATGTATTTTTATTTAACTACCCTCTGAAATGACTTTCCTTAAAGGTGCACTATGTAGTTTGGGGAGGAAATCTTAATCAGAAGAAAAGTATCTTCATCGGCTGATTTTCTTATGCCTAAACAAACTAAATCACAAACTCTTTTAGTATTTTGATGTAACATCCTGTGTGACATCCTCCTCCCTCGCCCTTCAGTTCTTCTGGAGGCCGCTACCGGCCAACCTGGAGGCCCAGGAGAGAGGCCCTGAACATCGACAGCATCTTCACCCGACCGAGAGGCTCCTCTCTGGGCTACAACACCCTGCCCGGTCCCTCTCTCCCTCCGGAGCCACAGGACTCCTTTCCCCTCGCGGGACCCGCTCCACCCGCACAGCTAGGGTTACAAGAGGCGGAAGGGAGGGAGGTCGGGGAGTTGGAGGCGGGGTTTGGGCTGGTCGGGCAGCCCAGGTCTCTGGGCAGCGGGCGGACAATGGGTCCCCCTGCCCCTCCACCTCTGAGAGGGGTGGAGCACCAGCCACGTCTGATTCAGAGGATGGAGAGTGGCTACGAGAGCAGCGAGAGGAACAGCAGCAGCCCCGACAGGTACGGAGCTCACAAATAACAATTACTGTCTCTTCCTCTCTGTCTGTGTCGTTCATTGTCTGTCCCTCCCGTGGCTTCACTGTCATTCTTGTTTTTCCGCTCAGTTTCACTTTACAGGCATGAAATACGAACATGACATTAAGAACGGCGAATTTTCCAACAATAGTACAACAAATCAATGAGTGGACATATTTGTCTGGAGTCGTATGATCCGCACTCTCAACGTTTTTCCCCCTTTTTTCTCCCTTTCTCTCTCTTTGTCTCCGCAGGGAGGTGGGGCAACAGAAACGGGTGCTGATGTCAGGACCTTCATGGCGTTCGGTGCCCAAGTCAAAGAGCAGCGGTGCCATCCTGCAGGAGCTGCCCTCCCCCAGCTGGGGCGGCGGCACCAATGCGGGTACGTATCTGCGCACACATTTAAACTTCCTTACTCTGCTGTATCTCGCGTCCCTGCTCTGACCGATGATTTCATCCGTTTCTGCACACGTTCAGGCTCAGGGCGCAGTGAGCTGGACGAGCTGCAGGAGGAGGTGGCGAGGAGAGCCCGTCAGCAGGAGCAGCAGAAGCGGAGGGAGGCGGAGCGGGAGGCGGCCATGGGATTCAACCCCAAACCCAGCAAATTCATGGACCTGGACCAGCTCCAACACCAGGGTATGGAGGGAAGAGGGGTGAAGA
Source organism: Lagodon rhomboides (assembly GCA_039737535.1). NCBI lineage: Eukaryota > Metazoa > Chordata > Actinopteri > Spariformes > Sparidae > Lagodon > Lagodon rhomboides. The sequence goes on along the minus strand of CM077804.1, from coordinate 20,258,562 downwards.
GAAAGACAGGAAGTAGGAGCGAGGGATTGTGGAGCAGAAATGTATTGGGTGTCAAGAGTCAGAGGTCGGTTCACCCAACTTATCGAAAACATATTATCTCACTTACCTCCATCTTGTGATATTTCTGGTTTTATTTTAAAGGTGCAATATGGAAGAATTTAAAATGAAAACTAAAATTATGGACAGAATATAAAGAAGGACAGTTTTGGCGTTATGTCTAGACTGCTAGCTGCACAGCTAACTAAGCTAACTAGCTGCAGTTAGCAGCAGTTGACTGTTTTTCTGGGGATCTACTGCTATCAATTTCTTCTGAGAACAGGATGACAGGATGTCATTTCTTGTGTATTGCACCTTTAAGATATTTCTATCTACAGTTTCATACCAGTTAATGCTATTTTTGATACGCATAGTAGTTTATAGGGACTATTTGTTGAGTTCAGATAAAAACTCTTTACACATCACTTCCTGCGTGGCTTGTCAGCAGAGTAAGTGAGAAAATATGTTTTTTTGTGTGTGAATTTGGGTGAACTGGCCCTTTAAGAAGAAGGTCAAACTGCATTTAAAGCTGCATGTGGCAACGTTGTATGTTTAAAACTCGTGTGTCAGAGACATTAGCACTGACCTACTACGTCATGTTGGGATTCATTCTTAATTTTCTCTGTAAGAAACAGTCGGGGGTCGAATCTGCTGCCTTTCAATTGGAGGGATGTGAGGCTCTGCGTCACTCCGGTGTATTTTTATGTTCAAATCTTGCCCGGTGCAGCTTTAAGGTCACATTATCACCTGTTGTCTAGCTTAGTCGTCACAGTGACTTGTACGTCCGTGGTTCTGTCTGACCTCCTCTTTGTCCTCACACCCATCTGTTCGTCTGTCTCTCCATCTGTCTCCCTCCATCGGTATTTTTGTCTTCAGTGAGTGTTACTATAACTCATACGATTTGGTTTATGTGTGTCATCCGCGAGTGTTTTTTATGTGTGTGTGTGTGTGTGTGTGTGTGTGTGTGTCTCATCCAGCTGAGCTCTAGCTGAGTTCAGTGTTGCAGAACAGAGCAGAGAGCAAATCCCTGTCAGATCGGTTTTTACCAACACGGAAACTCCTGTGGGACGTTTACTGACCGTCACTGAGTGGGAAATTCTCTCAGGGTGATTCCCAATTTAAAAAATCACAATCCCAGTTCAAGTTCAGAGCTCTGATGTCACCGCCTCACTCGAGGGAATTCACCGTGTGTGTGTGTGTGTGTGTGTGCATGTAAATATATATACATACATACAAATAGTCATGTATGTGTGACGTGTGTGTGTGTGAGATTGTGAGACTTCGGACTTGGACTCAAGTCATATTTAAAGGGGCACTCCACCAATTTTACATGTCAAAGTCAATTAACTAGTCACAGGGAAAACTGAGACTGTGAGTTTTGAAAGATGTAGCTGCATACTGTACAAGAAATCGTCCCATTGCATTCTTTGGGAGGATTCAGATCCAGCGTTTTTGGAGCTGGACTCATACTAGGAACTTAAACTTGGGATATCTCTGTATGAATTTTGCACAATCCTTAAGTCGGCCATGCTCCCAGTATGGCTCTATGGACAGCGATGTCGGTCTGTCGGCTCATAAATTTGATCCAGACTGAAACATCTCAACGACTGTTGGACGGTGATCCTTGTACTTTTCCTCTTCCACAGACCTGTTCAGTGTGGGCTGAATGCAGCTCTTTAACAGCCTTTTTCCGGCCCTTTGATCAGTCACACAGCATGAAAAGACTCTTATTTCATTAAACGGTTTTAACCAAGGCTGTTTAAACAGCGGAGATGAATCAAACTAACAACCCACTTATCAGATGAAGAGAAAAGGTGCATTTTTTAAATTGTACTTTTGTGTAAATAATCTTTCTTTTTTTAAATTGTGAAAACTCAGAAGCGAGGCAAAGGAAAAAATAAAGAAGTGCATTTTTTTAAACATATGTAAATGTCAAGCTTATAGGCCTGTTCAAGCGCCACCATCTTTCACCATTTGAATTTGTCCAATACGGAGTAATGACCAAATGCCTGTAAAAACATCCCCGCAGCTTCTGCTGTACTTTGTTTTTTTTAAAGCTAATTGCTGACACACTCAGATGGTGAACATGATGACCGTCAAACCTGTTTAGCATTAGCCTGTCACTGCGAGTATATTAGCATTCTGATGTTAGCATTTAACTCCCAAGTACAAGCTTACACAGCCTGACTAGCTGTTTTCCTGTTTCCAGTCTTTATGCTAAGCTAATCTAACTGTTTGTAGCTTTGTATTTGGTGCATAGAATTGAGATACCAATCTTACCATCCAGCTCTTAGCAGGAAAGTGAACACGCTTAAAAATGGCAGCACCTCTAACGCTTCTATAGCCAGCAGTAGGCTAACTTTTTGCGTCGACTGCTTGCTTGGTTGGCATTAAGCTAAAACATTTTCTCTGGGAACATTATAACCGATAAACTATTATCATGTTAGCGTCGTGATTGTGAGCACGTTAGCATGCTGATTTTAGCATTCAGCTGAAAGAACAGAGCTGCCACTTTATGGATTTACTTTAGATTAAAGGCAAAACATTCAAACTTCAGTGCAAGGATCTCAAGTACATTGCTAATCGCTGCAGTTAGCTTTGAAAGAATAATATCCACATGCTGTGTTATTTTAATGGACAGAATTCAGATACTCGAGTTGCATTTTGCAGAGTTTTGACTTGACTCAGATCTGAATGACATGACACTTGGCTCCAAAGACAGCTGCTGTACGTATAACTCTACGTATGTGTGTGTGTGTGTTTCCATGCATCCACAAATTATATTTTTCCGTGCGTGAGCGTGTGTGAAGACACGTGTCTCTGTGTGTGTGAGAGAGTCTTGTATGAACTGCAGGTGTGCAGGTTTTCCCCTCCAGCTCAGCACTAACTAAATCTATATCAGGGATTATTATGTTGTGCCCTGTCTGTCCTACTGTGTGTGCTTCAGTGTGTTCAGCCTCATGTACCTGACACACACACACACACACACACACCCCCGTGAGTACACTCAACCTTGATGAAGTGAAAGGACGACTTGCGAACGAACAGATGGCATCACTATCAGTGCGATTACGTAACAGAATTTGGTTTTCCCTCATCCCTATCGATGGTTTCAGGCGGACTCCAGACAATCTGCCTCAGTGTTTTAGAGGACGTTACAGCCAACAACAACAACAGAGCTGCCATCAGCCTCCCTTTATTCTCTGTCTATCAATCAAAAGTCTTGTAACAAAAGCCAAAAATGGGTGATGGCTGCTCTTTTGTTGTCCTCTTCTTCATCTTTTTTATAACCAAACTAACACCATTCGAGGTGCGTTCACAAAGCTACAAACCAACGAAATCTGAATATGGTGTCTGTGACTTCGTGAACGTCGCCTCGACTTTGCTCCTCACTTATCTTGACTTTTTGACTCACTAACTACAGTACAAGTTATCTTACTGTATTGATGCTTTTATAATAGAGTTGCAAAGTGGGAACAGATGCTGGGTGTGGAAGTCTTTTCTCCTACAATTAAGTCTTCCTGTTTCAAAGTTTTTATCAAATTATGACCTTGATCTTTGTTAAACTTAAAAACAGAGTCCCCTTCAAAATGTTAAACGTATGCTGCCAAACAGCCACCGTTGTTGAAATAAAGCTTACTGTAACAGTAAAGTAGCACAAGTAGATTCAGAAATGGTTGTGTTATGTGATATTAAGTTTGCTAACAATAAGTACGTGAATTCAATTGATTGATTGTGAATTTAATTGATAAGTTGCACAAAAACGTGTGAGTGAGGAGAGTTTATGGAGTCATAGGAGTGACATAAAAAAGAAACAATCTGTAAAAAAATGAGAAAATAAAAGTGGAAATTTAAAATAAATCAGTAAGTAAGTAAATAATTATCCTTTTACATATTTTTTTATGGCACTCCTATGCCTCCATACCAACATTAGCCATCGTAAGCTATCGTCATACCCGTCCAGCTTAGACTATTAAGATAAAAACTGAGTGTATAAACAGCACATTTTTAGCTAACGTTTATGGATTCATAGGAGGGCCGTAAAAAAAAGCAAATCTATAAAAGAATAAGATATATAAAGAGGAATGAATAAAATAATAATTAAGTTGATAAATTAATAAATGTAAACAATTCCTAATTTATTTTCTTAATCTTTTACAGATTTATTCTTTTTATGTGGCAAAACTCTATAAACATCTTTTAAAAGTTACATAATCTAGTTTTAAACATTCATTAAATTAGTGAATACAGGTTACATTTTTTATTATTTCAGCTTTGTGTGTGAGAAAGAGGGTTCAGTGGTGAATGGTGCAAAACACTACATTACCCATGAGCCTCAGCAGCTGTACATTAGCTAAGAAGGCACAAATGGGAGCTTAAATGTGGAATTAGGATTAAAATACCACACCATAGTTACTACATTTAAATGAAATTGAATGTTTTCCCTTGACTTTTTCTAGAAGAACAATATATTTTTTACTGCAGATTCTAATATTTTGATGTAACCAATTCAAAGAAGTCACCCAAGATAAAGAAAAAAAAGGGACGCCCAGAATAAATCCTCACTTTGCAGCTCTATACATGTCTAAAACACACGTTGACTTACAGTAGAGGAGCGTAATGCATGCCGGCCCCCTCATAACCACTCCTTCTGCTCTGCTTCTATTTTCTCCTTTTGTCTCACCTGTTCTGTCATCCTCATCTTTTTGTCACCTTTTACTCTCCTCCTGTCTTATTTGTTGTTTCCTTTCCTTTGCCCTCACTCTACTACTCTTCCTCTCTCTGCCACTCTGTCGTTACATCTTCTCTGTCTTTTTTCTCCTTTTTATCTCCCGCTCTGATGTTAACATCCTCAGCTGTGCTCAGACCCCTGCATGAGGCTAACGCTCATAGCGGATTGGCTGTAGCTGCGTGCATGAGGAGCACTGGGGGCCCAATCAAACGCAGGCAGGAACAGGAAATGGAACGGGAGACAGGAAGCGCCCGCCCACAGGGGCCTCGCAGGTACCACCACTGTCCCCCCTTATGTGTCCGCAGCGGTGCCTGTCTCCAAACCACCTCAGACCCTTCCTCCCTTCCTCCCCCTCCTCACTTCGTGTGTGTCCTCGGCTCAAGCTGTCCTCAAACCCACCTCAGGACTCCTCTGTGTGTGTCCTCTGAGCGCTGGCTGTCCAAAAAAAAAAAAACGCCTCAACACCCTCATGTGTGTGTCTCCAGCTCTGGCTGCACAAAACCCCACAGAACCCCTGTTTTTTTGTAAACCCCCCCGAGCACTGCACTCTCACATCCCGCTGTATGTGTGTCTGCGTGTCCGAATGTGCGTGTGTTCTCAAGCACACACACTCGACCATGTACGGTCACTTCGTATCCTCTCTGTGTTTGTGTGTTTGTTGCAGTGCAGTAAAAAAAAAAACTTGCTTCGCTGGGCTCTGTGTTGCCGTCGAGAGTAAAAAAAGAGAGAGACGGAGCCGCTCTGTGCCTTTCCGTGCTTCACTGCTTCCCTTCATTGTTGTTGTGCTGCTCTTTGTAGCTGTGTGCTGCCAAGGCTTCCCTCTGCTCTTTGTGTGCTGCTGATCTGTCCCTCTGTGCACCCTAAAGCGGCAGCAGTCCGTCACTGTGTGTCTGTCCTGCGCGCTGCAGTCACAGATACTGTTCAGCATCCTGTCGGTGTGTTTGTTGTGCTTCTCCCTGCTGTGTTTGTGTGTTGCAGTCAGTCAGTCTGTCTCTTCCTGATGTCTTAGTTCTGCTGTGTGAGGAGGTGGAAAGTGAGATTCAGATGCAGATTATTTTATACAAGAAGTGCTGAGTAAAAAACATTTTAAAACGTGGGGCAGCTCATCTAGAATCTCAGATAAAGAACTCACATTTAGTATAGTTAAATAGTCAAAACTAGATTTGCAGGCAAGATTAAGCAAGCATCCCAAAGAAATTCATACAAACAGGGGGCAGCATATCGCCAGAACCGCTAACTGCTGCTAACTGTAGATGCTGTTATCTAGTTAGCTCAGTTAGCCGTGCAGCTAGCTGTCCAGACTGGGAGCTCAGAGAGTGGTATTCTGATGATAGACAGGCTGGGGCTAGCTGGTTAGCATGCTAACTTCAGTAGATATCTCTGTGACACAACACACAGACATTTTTGTTATAATATCAAAACTTCATCACATGATTTTAGTTACATTTTAAAGGTTTAAAACAGAATTTCAGAGGCCTAATCTGGATTATCGTTGAGGTTGAACTCATATTGAGTCAGCTAAATTATGAATATATTTAGTATCCAATCCCATACATGCTTTTAAGGTGGTCAAATCTTAAAATTGGTGGCCTTTTAGAGATTATGATTTTCATGGAACTTTAAATATTTGATATTGAACTGAAAATTAAACGTTTAATCAAATAAATAATCAAAAATTAAAGTACACAGATCAGAGTGCTATGAAAAATAAAAACTACTATAAATACTAGTACTAATGTAATAAAAACATTTCAGGATCATAAACGTGGCCCTGAGTGCAAAGGACTTTTCTCGTTTGTCGTCGATGATGTCAGGTTAAACATCATATAAAGTCAAATCTTAACAAACATTCTCCCATTACATCTCGTAAGGAGTCGGACTGCAGCACTTTGAACCAGCTGAGTTCATGAGAATTACAGGTAGAGAGTAGAAATGGTTGGATTTGTTAACTCGTTCATGTTAGTGTCGCTGCTTCATTAGAGCTCAACTTAAACTGCAGCCAAATTAGTTAAAAATGACTAAACTGTAAATCCAAACTGTTAACAGCAGGACGAAGGGGAGGAGGAGGAGGTAAAGCTCGGCTCTCAGCCTCTTTTATTACCTTCCTCCTCTCCTCTATTGATCAACACGAGCCTCTGATTTATAGCTTGCCGCTGCAAAGCCTGCTGGGTAATTACTAAGGCTGAAAAGAGACGGGAGAGTTAATGTGGGGGATGGGGGCCGGCGCTCACGTAGACACATACAGGTTTGGCGCACACGCTGTCTTTAAAAATAGACACACAAATTTACAGACTCACTTCACACATACCTACACACACACACACACACACACACACACACTGCTACACTGCAGAGAGGATCCACTAATGTTCAACATATATCATATCCTCCACATATCAATGTATGTAAATCAATAAAGTAATATAGCGGCCCGCTGAGGCTGAATTACTCCAGACTGTAGAAGCCACATTTATTTTCCGTGATGATAAAGTGCAGCGGTGCAGCGGAGGGTAAGGAGCTGCTCTGATAATCAGATTAAAGTGGGATCCGTGGGAGACGTTCTGATCAGGAAGTGAAGTTTGTTCTGTCGGCCCGTGGAGCTGAGCTTGTGCCTGACTCACAAACAGCATGGCTGCGAAATCCCATACACGACGCGATGCTTGCACAAGGCTGCATCATTGTGTTCGAAGCTGTTTGTTCTGTATGGTAGTGAGCTTGTGTGTGTGTTTGTTTGTGTGTGTGTGTGTGTGTGTGTGTGTGTGTTTTCTGCTTGTTTATCCTGGTATGCTGTTGTGACCTTCCCTCTATGCAGTAACTCACCTGACGTCAGAGCAGCTCTGTTTTTTTTGTTTTTTTTTCTGTCCGTGCTGCCGGCTGACTGACACCCTCCCTCTCTTGTGTCCTCCAGTGAACAGCCTGGCCCGGTCCAAGTACTGCTGACGCCCAATCAGGAGGAGGAAGAGGACCAGGCAACGCCCAACCAGGACGCTGCTCTGGGCCCGGACCCGCCCCCTCCACCCTATCGGCCCGCTCCCCCTCGACCCCCGCTCACCCTCAGCATCCCTCACCCTTGCGCCCCTTCCAGCCAAGGGGAGGAGGGGGAGGAGGGTGGGAGGAGAGGGGAGGAAGGCGAGGATGGGAGGGAGGGGACGGGGGTGAGGCTGTGCGAGTTGCTGCAGGCAGGGGGGGTGAGCGTCAGACCCCTGGGGAAGCACTTAGCCATCTCTCTGCCCTCGCTTCCTCTGCGTCTCTGGGATACACACACCACACACACCGCACACGCCACACAACTTGAACCCACACACACACACCCCGCTCCTCCACCCTTTCCTCCTCCCCCATCCTCCCCTCTGGAAGCCTCCGGGCAGAGGAAACCTCTCACGCCTCTCTGGCAGCCGCCCCGGCCCCACTCCCCCACCGTCGCCGCTCAGCATTGGCCGGGCCATGGCGCCGTCGCCGACAGCGGCACTCGCCACTGGTCCTCCTGGAGTCTGGACCGCCCGGACGCCGTGGTGACGCCGTATGAAACACCCCCAGACCGCTGCGTTCCCATCAGGCCGCAGGCGCCCAGTCAGCGCTACAGCTACAGTTGCCAGTCCTCTCCGGGGCACTACAGCTCCCAGCATGCCCCAGGGCAACACAGTGATCCCTGCTGTGACCGTGAAGAGGCTGAGCTGTCTGAGCTCGACTCCCTTTACCAGGCCAGTCTGCAGGCCGGAAAGTCAGGTACACACACACACACACACACACACACACAGTCGTGCAAACAAAACTATGAGCTGTACAACTTCAAACATTGACATTTTAAACTGACTGAGGTGACACGCAGGGAGAATTTAGGTGCAGGCTCCACTCCACCAAACTTTGGAGGCGTATATTCTACTTTTTACTCGACTACATTTATTTGATAACTTTGAAACTTTAACTTTAAAAACACACTATTTTTAATCATTGGAAAAATGTTGAATATCAGATCCAATGATCGATAGGCTGGTAATCAGTTGACTCACAGTATAGAGTTTTTGTATACATGTAAATATATGAAGAAAGTACTTTTACTTTGACTTTTACTTCTGATACGTGGACGCATACAGTAGCAGAAAATGTAGATACTCAAGAAAAGTACAAATCCCTTAAAACTGTACTTAAGTAAAGTACTTGAGTAAATGTACTCCATCGCTGCTTTTGGGTACTTTTCACAACTACTGTAAAAATGACAAAGCTACTCTTAAAACAGTCGGTATGGATTACTGTACCAGTAAACAGCTGATTTTCAGGGTGCTGTTGACGGGCAGGGTTCTGCAGAGAGGAAATAGACGAGCTGATCGAGGCCGCAGAAAAATTATTCAAATATTATAGAGCGTGCAAATGTTTGGAATTGGGACACAGCAGTCAGGTTATTGCAGCAGATTCTGAGCAGTTACTGTTTTATTTCAGCGTTTGTTTCTGCTCAGCCCCCCTGTCCTTCACAACTTTTGGTGTGCTGTCGCGTCACTTCATAAAATCACAGATCTAAATTTAAACATTTCTAAAGAGAAATCCCTGGGAAATGTTTTTTTAAAAAGATGCGCAAGACATTTAATTTGCTAAAAAGGTGAAAAAGCATGTTGTGTTTGCACAGTCTGATATTTTGGTTCAGTAATGGGCTGCAACAGAATTTATACCTAATATATGAAGCATGTTGTCAAATCCTGTGAGACAAAATGTTCTACCTAAGCTACAGTATGTGAGAGTAAATGTAGGAACATAGGTGAGTTGAGTTTGTTCCTCTAAAATGTCACGTCACATGTTTTCAGACCCTTGAACGTTTCGGCCTCTGACCTCCGGCCTGTGTGTGTTTCAGGCTGCAGCCCGTCAGAGAGGCTCATATCCAGGGTGGGAGGACAGGCTCGCTCCAAGACCCCCAACGCAGACATGGAGAGGAGTGTGTACGGGGCGGACTGCACCAGCACCCCCACCTACCTCAACAAGGTAACATCGACGTCATCTTCCCTGACAGAACCCCCCTCTCGTGGCTCCGTCTCTTCCAGCCTCTGACAGACGTTTTTGTCCCTTCCCTCCAGCCAATGATGTTGCGGGATCTGCGTTATGGGGTGGAGCCAGACGACGGGGAAAACCTGAGGCGGATTGGACGCAGCCTGAGCGGCACAGTAGTGACCCCGCGCCGCAGCCGCCTGACTGCAACCCGCAGCTTCGTGAGTGTGACTTCCTGTCCTCTGCCGCCTCCATGTGGCCGCGCTGCTAAACTGCACCTGCCTGATGATTCCCGCCGCGGCACCTGACACATTGCTTCTCCCTGTGCTCTTCTCCCCCCTCCTCCCTCCGCTGTTTGTCTCGTTTCCTCCTCCTGTCCTGCTTTTTCTTCGATCTCCAATCTGTCCCCCTCTCTCTTCTTCCTCTCTTCTTCCTCTTTGTCTCTCAAAGGTGAAGCAGGCTGATGTCAGTGCCTCTCCCTGCTTACTTCCTCTCTTCTGAGTCCCTGTCGCTATTCCACCACTATCATCTCCTCCATCTCCTCATCACCAACACCTTGTCATCACCACCTCCCTCCACCGCTTCACAGGTAAACACTGCGCTGAGCTCATACGACCTCACACTTGTAAATCTTTAAAGGAACATGCCACTCGTTTCCTTGGTTGAGCTACTCTTGGTGCCAGACGAGCGGGTTTCAGAGCTGATTTTTAAATCAGGTCACAAAAACAAAGTCGGTGTCTTTGCGTGATGTTTTATGAATGTTTGGTGATCTCTTTTACTTTCTGGCAAACCACACTCATCTGGCACAAAAGTAGGCTAAGCCCCTATTTGCACGTAGCTGTATCCTGGGGAAGTGCACTGATTTGTAATAACTGGAGAGCCAAAGGTTTTTCTCATCCCTGGGAAAATCACCCATGTGTCAGATTTAGTAAAAAATTCCTGCAGAAATCAAAAACTTTTGAAACTGAATGTTTTTGTTCTTTTAAATTCTAGCAAAAACAAATATTTCCTCAAGCGAAATGAAATGTAACTTAAGTTTAGGGGAAAAAAACCCTGTTATTTGAAGATGTTCTATGCAAATCTTCCTGTTGTGGAATACTTACTATCACAAGTGCTCCACAGCTTAGAACAACCAGCTGTAACTGTAATGATTTTACTGCTGGGCGTGAAGGAAACACTTGAATATCTCCAATTAAGTCACACAGGAAACACTTGAAAGTTGAAGATGATATTTGTGGGACGAGCTGTCGGAGGTGCTGGCACCTAAATAATGAGCAAACCAGGAAATACAAGAAAGGAAAAACAAGTCGACACTGACTCTTAAAACCTGTCAGATTCACTTCATATCTGTTTGGGATGTGAGATGTGAGATGACAGCTTCACCTTCAACAGCGAGCATGTTTACCTGCACACCTCGCATCAGAGGATGTTGGTTCGGTGCATTTAAACATTATATTCTGGTCTCAGAATCCAGGATAATTTTGTTGGATTACTCCAAACCAGGAAACTGTGGCATGTAAAGACCTGATCCAGGTTTCTGATTGTTCACTGGGACACAGACTCAACTGCACACGCTCAGAAAACCTGGCAAGATCATGTGTACAGGGAGATGAAACGTTCCTTACATTGAATCTCCTGAAAAAATGGGACAATTATATGCATGAAAATACGCCAAAGGTGTATGTTAGACTGTGTTTTAGTCCATCAGTCAGCCATGTGACAAGAGAAAAGAAATATATATCACCAGAAATAAAAGACATAATATTCCGTCCTGAACATTATCTGCTAAAAAAGAAGTTGTATCTTTTTTTCATCAGCACAAAACAGGAAATTTGGTTCGCTTTAAACCTGAAACCTCTTTGTAATCTACTACAAAAACTTTCTGAAGGTGCAAAAATACTCTGTACTCTTTTACGTATATCATTAAACCTTGAAGTTAGAATATTTTGGAACCCATTTTGCTGCAGTTGATTCTGGGAGGTTCCAGTTTTCCATTTTTATGTGTTTTTATGTGTTTTTATTTGTTTTTATGTGTTTTTATGTGTTTATGTCCACCACGGTTCACTTCATATTCAATTTATGGACAAATTCCAAAGTTTCTAAAGATGAAAAAGAATAAAATGCCTATAAATGAAAGTTCAGTAAATTTTGAGGTGCAGACATAAAAATGTCCTCTTGTGTTTTGACGGTTCGCTCGGTGAGTCTGACGTGAATCTGAGTTGCACCTCCGTGCTGATCCCACCTGTCGTTCGTTCTTCCCGTCCAGGAGCTGTCGGGCAGTGCAGGGAGCTTCTGGCTGTGTCTGACGGGGGTCAAACTGTCTTCTGACCAGAGTCCGACTCTGCTTCACTAATCTCTCACCGCGTTCCACCTCCACCACGGGGCAGCGGCGGCGCCGGGGTCCTCGCCGGCCTCGCCTCGACGGACCTGGAATCGGCTCAGGAGGATCAAACTCCCATCCTGTTCCTCCTCCTCCTCCTCCTCCTCCTCCCTCAAACAAACATGCACACGCAAACACATGCACGCACACATGCACATCTGCACTGACGTAGAGCCTCCCTCAGCGCCTGCAGCACCCTGCTTAGCCCCTTCTTGCCTTCCTCCCTCCCCCTCCCCAATCCTCGACCTACTATTCTGTCTATGCAGTCACTCTGACCCCCAACTACAACCTCAACCTTCCCCCCTTCTTCCCGGGACTGTTGTTTCTGTCTCCCCCTGGGTTTTCAGAGGGTTCCCCCCTGTGCCGTCAGCCTGGCGAGCATGCCGCTTTCAGTGTCGGCTCGGCCGCTCACCGGCCGGGTCTGATCGGACCTGAGCTCTCGGCAGACTCCGCCCCTCCCCACACACAGGACCCCTCAGCTCAGGGGGAGGCTCTTACCAAGTAGCCACGCCTCTTCCTCTTTCTTCACGGGCATTTCCTGTTGGACGCACACGTAGCCGAACTGTTTCAGATGGACAGCCATATTTTTTCTCTTCTTTGTTTTTCGGGTTCGTTTGTTTTTCTCTTCCTGTGTGCGCGCACAGTAAAAACCCGCCCGAGACCGAACTCTCTAATAAACTAAAAAGTCATGTACAGAAAAACTCATGTATGAAACCTGTATGTTAATTAATAAGACCTTATGGAATGTTGATAATGATAATTAACGAATATTGATAAACTTAAAAGTGGTACTTCCTCATGTCTGCATTTCAAATAGGAGTGGAGTGCACTTCACAAGTGTCTAGCTGGAGTTTCCGCCCTCCCCGCCCCCAAAAACCGCTCGCCGACCTAATGACAGCTCTCCCGTTTCTACCGGGAGATTAAACAAGAAAAGCGCTTCCTTTTTCTCTGCTTCTTTCTGTTTTCTTTCTTTTCTTTCTTTTCTTCCCTTCTTTCCCGCTCTTCTTTTATTCGCGCTTGCTTTCTCTCTTCCAAAACAGGAAACGGTGGCACCAGAAATAGGCCGACAGGGGAGGGGAAGTCGAGACGGGAGCGAGAGTATGTAGGTTGGGAAAACCCTTCTCTTAGGCTTTATTAATGAAAAATAGAGATGACTCAAGTGCGCTTTGCAAGGTTACTCGGCAGAAGTGCACTTTTTCCTGAAAGGCTTTTCGACTGAGAGGCAGCTGGAGAGAAGTCCGATTGGCGTTTGTTTTATTTAAAGGCCTCAGGTGAACTTATGAATTCACTCGTTTTCTTATTATCCCCCCCGCCCACTGAAACTGGTTTTGAGACCTCAGATGTGAATAGATTAAAATGCTCATCTTCAGCCTGAGACAGTGACATGTCTAATATGAATATGCTTTATATGATATATATGTATTAGAGGTATATTTTCAGCCAGTGAGCTATCTTCTTCTTCAGAGATGTCAACCATTCCTCAGTTGTATGAACAGTTATTACACAGTAACGTAACTTCATCCACTCCCCCCTTTACTGAGGAGCGTTCTGACATGTGTAGAGTACATTTATTATATGCTTTATTCTATTAAATATTATATAAAAATAACAACTTATAAACAAAAACAACTGGCCAATGTAAAGTTCTACAAGAATTTACTGATGTTGATTGATCGTTGTTACTAAACCAAAGGTTGGCACTTGACTCAGAGAGCGTATTTAACATTTTTATTTTTCATTTAGGTTCAGATTTTGTTGTTGTCTTTTTGTTTTTGTTGTTGTTGATTTACCTGTTTGTTCTGGGTTCTGGATGTGGGAGAATGTAGCCAATTGTAGCGCATGAGTCCGCTATGCAAATCAACCTTCCCTCACGATCCTGTATCAGAGACAGTCAGGAGGCAGACACACCCACCCACGGGCGCTCTCATGGACTCTGGCAGAGACACGGAGAGGAGGAGGAGGAGATCTCATGTTTTAAATGCTGCTGGTTTGAACTTTGTTGTTCTGCATCTACTATTACGTTTTAACCAATGGAATGCAAAAAGAGAGCAACCGGGAGGAGGAGGGGGAGGAGGAGGGGGAGGAGCGAAAGACAGAGAGCGAATGAATGTAAAACTTAAGGATGAAAGTGTGTGTTTGTGAATGATGCGACGGTCAGAGACAAAGAGACGGGTGAAGGGTGAAGATGAACCGCTGCAGATGGTTTATTGTTTGTGGGTGTGTGTAGACTGTGTGTCAGTTCTGGGGTGGTGTTGCTCGGGGAAAGAGGGAACCTGTATTTTTGCAATAAAGTTATTACCAATGCACTCCCACAGGGGGCGTAACCACCGTACACTGTGTGTCATCATTTGATTTCATTTTACTGCTGCAGATGTTGCATTTGAGCCAATTTCAACTATTTAAATGCTGTTTACTAAACTGTTATTCTATAAGGTCATAAGTTTGTAGCATGACTGTCCTATGAGAACCACAGATCTCTAAAAGTCCATGTTTTTAGCTCTGGGACGATGTCTTTTCCAACTAATCCAAGAGGGTTTTTAAATCGTTTATTTATCTTAAGAGGAGGTCAAAGACTGAAACTTAATAGCGGACCACAGCTGAAAATCAACACACTACTGTTTGTATTAGGATGCAAAATGGAATTAAACAGAAGGCCAGAGATGAAAGTGAAAGTCTATTTTTGAAGTCTCAAAGTCCAGGATGATCCCTAACCCTATCCTTTAAATATTTTCACTTGCCTCTCAGGGCTTTCATAGTCCTCAGATCTCAGGTTCCCTTAATTGACTGACTTCCTGCACAATGTGTCACTGTGCTCGCCATATTATTTTATTTATTAAAAACATCTGGCAGCACAAATCAAACCTCATGTTCCAATCTTGGCCCATGGACCCCAGGTCTGCCTTAAAATCCCCAACTTAGGAGATACATGTTTTTTACTGTACAGGAAGTGTATGAAAATGTCTAACCTCAAAGGTAACTAGTAACTGTTAGACAAATGTAGTGGAGTAAAAAGTACAATATTTGTCTGGGAGATTTAGTAAAGCAAAAAGCTGGATAAAATGTAAATACTAATGTAAAGTCTTGAATGTGTACATTTTGAGGTTTTGAATACAGACTTTCAGACCATATACATGTAAAAAAAAAAAAAAAAAAAATTGTAAGAGTTTAGGAAATGCAGGTATCAGCTCTTGTATCATATTTACAAAGAGGCAATGATTTCAGATGGTAATCTCCAGATCCTGAACCAAGAGTCACAATATCAAGAAGAAACAATATCGAATACATATTTGGGATATTGCCTCAATCAGCCATTATACATGACCAAATTTACGCTTTTCCCTTTTTTTTCTTAGTATTGAAAATAGCTCATTAGCTCACTAGCCTATGTAGCTCATGTATGCTAAAATTAAACAGGCTACTTAAAACAACTCTAAACAACTAATTTTATTGATACTTAAGTCGAATTATTGCCAATATTAGTATTATGTTGTGCTTGCAAAAACTGCAAATTAAGTCTCAAACATTTAAATATGTTTCTGTATCTGCTGTGTGTTAAATTGGGGGCTGTTGGGACGTAAACAGGAAGTAAACAGTTGCCATGGCGTTAGCTAGCTGTGACCTCATCAACTTGAGCCCCGTGTTTTAGCCTTTTATTTGTTTACTTTTTTAGCAAATTGGCTTCATTAAAAGTATGCCGAATAAGCTAATATCACTTCCTGTTTAGAATTTACTCGCTGGTGTACAGATAACTAACACTACATTAATTTGATACTGAAAGAAACTTTAAAAGGTGACGATTCTCAGGCAGGTTCGGTGGTTGTGAGGAGCGTCTTTTTTCCTGTGATTTCTAAACTGATTTTTCGGACGTGTATTCGGGATGGACATCAGAGACAGTGACATCTTCGGAAAGGGTAAGTCACACTGAACATAAAATATGTGTATCATGTCTGTGTGTTGAGATTGGACTGAGTTAGAAGACGTTGATGAGGTTTTTGACTAATTTCTGCACATCATTGAAGTGGTAGTAGTAGTAGTTTAAAAAAAAGAGGGAACTGAGACTTGCTGATTGCAGTTTTCTTCAGTGCAGCTGCTCAACTCAACTTGTCTGTGAAGCCCTCAGTCAACATACATATATTATTAAGTTGTGTTATGGTGTCCAGTGTGCAGTTTGTCCCTCCACCACTAGATGTAGGCAGTGGTACACCTGCCTTCATGCTCTCACACGCTGCATTAAGTGGCACCCACTCATTCACAGAAGTATTGACACACTGTCATCACTGACACGTAAAAACACTCCACAAACCCGTACTCGTTGCACTGGCGCAGACAGCCTTTTGTTGTCGAAGTTTCTCTCTTTTAGCTCGAGGTGACAATTAAAACGTTCGACAGAGTTCTTGGCTGTGAGAAACGGGAAGAAGAAAACTCATCAAATCCCTGCAGAACAGCGCAGAGAAAAGGTGATGAATCAATAGCCATTACCTTTCACATATGCCGCTCTCCAGTACAGGGAAAATACATTTAATGGTTCTTTTATATGTCAGTGTTGGTTTATGTTTGTCCTGCAATCCTTTGGAGAACCAGTGACCTGAATTCAGGGTTTGGATGGTTTTGCTAAGTGCAGTTTTATCGGCCCACTTTCGTCACTCCTTCAACATCAAAGATTATTCTCTATCCGTTATAAAAAGTACTACAAAATACTGCCCAATAATCTGCCAAATATAGCTGTTTGACAGCGATTGATGATGAGCAGACACTTATCTTGTGTATTTTCAAAGAACAAATTTCTCACTTGACATCAAAATTGATGCTCCGGCCTTGATTTTAAGACAGGCAACATTTTGGAAGATGGCAACAAAAATTTCCCGAAAGCCACAGACGAAAGAGTGCAAAGTTTTAGTTTTTGTGGATGAGAGATGCACTCAAAGGGTAAAACACATTTTTGTCCGAAAATGCACATGAAAGAACAAAACAAACCAACATTTCTGTGTGCTGAATGAGGTGTTAAGAGTCAGTCGAGACGCTTTTAAGCGCATGAAAGAGGTAAAATCTGTGTATAAAAGCTGTGTAAATCTGATGTCACAGAGGTGACTCTGGTTAGAGAGAAAATATTGAGTGGGATCGGTTCTTCTTTAATGACTGAGACGTTGCTAAGCTATGTAGACATCTCTCGTGAAAATTTCATTAGCATTTGTGAAGCGTCGAGACCAACACAGGTCAACGGACGGAATCATGAAGGAGATTTTCATCTGGCAAGTTTTCTGCTTCAGTGTATCATTATGAAGTAAATGTTGATTGCACAATGTGATGAATATAGAATAATAAGACCATTAGGGTTTACATTTGTCCCTTGTAAACCTTGCTGTCCCTGTACAGTGTTGTCTGCCGCTGGGCCACGTAGTCACAAGGTCACATTAATGAATGAATGAATGAATGAATGAGTCCTGGAAGCTTTTTATTAGCAGCTCTAGTTCCATATTTATGATATTATGAAGCATTCAATTATATAAATTCACTGTGGAGAAAAACCTTCACACAAATGAAAAAAGTATCAAAATGATGACACAACTTTATGTTTTTTGACACGCTGATGTTGTTATTTTAGCCAGTTGAAAAGACGGTGGAAATACATCTTAGATGTTCAGACCAACCATGTATCACCCAGTTTTCAGCTAGAAATCCAACACAATTGCCAGAACAATGCTATCATAAACTCTCTGCAAAACAACAGATAAGTTAGAACTGAAAGTTTTTTTTAAGTTGCAACTTTACATTTGTTTAGAAAAGGGTTAAGAAATCATCATGGCTTGGCTTAAAATACCTATTTTGGTTGGCTCAATTAAGGATGGAGATGGTCCGACATCCCGTGGTTGCCTCAAAAAACACTGCAAATGTCCGCAGGTCTCTTTAAAAAACACCCAATTTGACGTGACTAAAATGGAAGGAAATATCCCCAGGTGTCCTTAAAAATATCCACTGGTGTGACCGGCTAACCAAAAAAAAAGGGGGGAGATTTGGGAAAATCAGAACATTGATTGTAATTAGTCCGTGTTGCTAAAAGAGCACATGCTTTCAGGCCAGTATTAGGCATGACGTTGAAAAGAAATGGGTCAACACGATAATAGAGGTGGTGAAGTCTGCACAGATAACAACACAGATGATTCAAAACACAAAGATGTCTTTCAGGTAGGAGAACAAACTGCTGGTAGAAACTGCAGTAGTCAATGTTCACACTTTATACACAGAAATCAGCAGATAAACTGCAAATAACTTTGCCCACTGGACAAAATGAGAGCTGTTGAGCCCACAGAGTGAGAAAATGTAAATGTTCTGTAGGGAAAGCCAACTGGAAGTGTCAGAATATGATGCAAGCATCCAACTGTGGATGAAATCACATGATAATTATCTCTCAATGATAAAACCGCTCAGCTATCCACTGACACTATTGATTCTCAATGCTTCCTTTGGCTATAAACTACATCTGAAATTTTCCAGGACGGTGAAGCGGGTTATTGTTAAAGGCTTGGATGGAGTATAAGCCCACATTGATAACTTAATGGTGCGGGACAAGAAGGAACAAAATCACATGCCATAGATTCAGGGGAAACGATGCAGCAAAAATACTAACTAAAACTGGAGGAGCTGAAACACTTTGGACACAAATTGTTTTTAAAAAAAAAGTAAAAACAGACAAGATGAAGGTGATGAGGACGATCTCTTAAGCATCTCAAGAATAACCCACCTTCCTCCTGAACACTGAGTGGGAAGGAAGTTTCCCAGGCGCTTGGACAGGAAGATGTGATTTTTGACACTGTGAGAATGAGCATGAAGGAAAAAAATTGCTCGCTGTAACACCTGCAATGAAGTACTACGAGGTCAACTTACCTGTGAAATTGTCACCGGATGAATCCAAGAGTGGAGTAGTTGCTTCCCACCAACAGGAAGGATCACTGTTGAATCACTCTTTCAGCGGAAAACATTTTTAATGTAATTATAAACCATTACTGATAGTTTTAAAGATATAATATGTAGGAATTCTCTATTAAAGTGTATCGTTATCGCTCCTCCACGATACGGAAGTTGGCGAAAAAAACTAAACACATCAAACCTTGTATGTCAACTTTTAAGCCTGAGTTACGTCAGATGGATTTTTCTCAGCACTTGTGGTTGTTTGATGGTGTGTTCACCGCCAGCCGGGCGTTACGCGTGAGTTTGGCCAATAACTACTCACTTAAAACCTTCAATTAAAGTTTACACTACAAATGAATGGCTGAAGAGGTCGGTGTGTTTACCCGCAAAACTACAGTTCATAAACCACTGAAAACAATCTACTGTGCGAGTTAACAGCACAGAGAACTCCCCCCAAAAGAGAAAGAGCATTCATTGGTGCTTTGTGAACTGCCACAATGAAATGATAGAAGACCACATTGTGAAGAAGATCACAGGATTGCACAGGAGTGAGATGAAGGAGGGTGATGAGATAATCCACTGAAATTCGGAGAACAACTGTTATCGCTTCATTCTTTTAATTTTGTTTCATGTTTCATCCTGGACACAAATACAAACCTCGTCAACCCGAGTTGATTCGTCTGGACAACCAGAGGGAGAAAGTGAGGCCATTTCTGGACTTTCGATGGCACACACAGAACGAGGAGCTGAGATTTAAGGGTGAGGGGCGATACGAGAGAAAAACGGTCCGCTGCACATGGACGGAGCGTTCCTGACTCTTCACCAGGAAAGGATGCGGGAGAAGAGATTGTTAAAAGTGAGTCACAGTCAGCAAGCTTCGTACGAGTGAAGAATTGTAAGAATGGATCATTCAACTGAAAATCGCCCTACCAAACCCAGCCCTCCTCAGCAGTGAGGCAGTGTTATCATGATAAAACAGATCTTTTTAACAATGTTCTAAAAGTGTTTTCAAAATTCACCCGCTAATGCTCCTGACTTCAACACCTCCACCCCCTCTTCATGGCCCTGTGGACACAGAACGATGCCTTACACTCAATGTTCACAATACTCTTTGTATATATGAAGACATAATGTAAATATGCAATGAGTTCAATTGCAAACACACATAAAACATGAACTCTTCGTATATGTGAAGGCAGCACGGTGTCTCAGCAGTTAGCACTGCCTGAGTTTCTCCTCACTGAGAGGTGTCATACACTGTACAGATTGTTAAGCCTCCAAAGGGAATGTGATTTGTGATTTTGGGCTGTATAAATGAAATTGACTTCATCTGCACCAGTTGTCTGGAATTAACATCCTACACAAAACAAAGTTACCACATTTCCAATCACATGATCTGAATGGTGTCAGAAAAAGGCAGAAACACTGCCGACACTTGCTGCAGTGCAATAACAAATAAATATAATTACGTGACACGGCTGACGTGGTCACACTTGGTCAGTGGTTGTGAGGTTAGTTGATTGTTTCTCAGAAAATGACGTCGGGGATGGTCGCGTAATGAACATTCAAATCACAGCTCTGACTCCCACCCCTGCAGTCAGCATGCCTGATCGCACGCTCCCTCAAAACGTGCTACGTCTGTGGCATTTTGTCGGGTGATAAAAACTGCACATTTTTAGAGTGGCATTTTATTGTGACCTGCCCGGGGCAAATCTGTGCAATTATCATGCTGTTAAATCAGCATCTCAGTGTTCCACAGCAGTCAGGTGGATGGAATATATCTTGCTCACAAACATGGATTTAGAGGGACAGTTCACCCCCAAATCAAAAATACTGATTTCTCCACTTACCCGAAGTGCTGTTTATCCACTTAGACTGTTTTGGTCTGAGTATGAGTTTTGGAGTTAGTGGCCATAGAGATGTCTGCCTCTTTTTTGTGAATAGAATCAAACTAAAAGGTGCTTGGCTTGTGAAAAAAATACATCTGATCCTATGAAATACAGCTCCGGTAAGACTGAGACGTGTTTGGTCCTGTGACTCAAGCAGCATCTCAAACCCTGGAGTGGGAAAATAGAAAACTATGGAAGCCCTTAAAGGACTTAAAGTCATTTTCAGGTTCATAATTGTATCTTGAGTTGATACTAGAATAGGTTTACAATTTGCTTTAATGTCCAAATAATAATAATAATGATATGTTTCACTTATATTGTGCTTTTCAAAATACTCAAAGACGCCTCACAAAAGAAACTCTGTCTCTTTAAGGCCCGCCTCCTGAATATCCAAGTCTCCTCTGATTGGTCAGTTCGCACAAGCCTGAGCCAGCACTGCTAACAATGACAGAGCAGCTGTGCTAAATGAATTCTCACGTGTCAAAGTAGCAGCTTGGCATGAATTATGCAGATATTTGACGTAGTGTGATGTCACAAAGTCACAGAGTTGAAGTGACCGATGACACTTCAGGAGCAGCTTTTTTCTGTGGGAGAGAGGAGCTTCTGTTGGTGTGGACTAACTTTCAAGACATTTCACATGCATAAGAACGTGTATGAAATACTGAAGGAAATGGATAAAAAACAAACAAGTGCCCTCTCTCGCAGAAGTTGCCGATGCTCACTATCACTAGTCCAGCCGAAAATATGAACACTGTCATTGAAATGCACTGTTTTGGCGTGTTCATGCAAAACACTTTTTTTCATTTCACCTGTTATTCAGACACACCAATCAACAACAAACCAAGCACAGCACTCTTCACTGAGCCCATCCAAGTTTAAACTACATACAGCATATCTAAGGCAATTATCTATCTCAGAGACAATGTTGTGAAAAAACGCATGAATTTGAACAAAAGTAAAATGGAAGCAGCAGTTCGGATCTCCTCTTTTTGAATAAAGTGTATCTTCCGATCAATCCTCTTCCCCTCCTGCCCATTGTCTTCCCTCCCTCATCCCTCCTCCCCCTTCCCTCCTTCCGGTTGGCGTCGGTACCGGCGGCGGTGGTGGTGGTGGGAGTTGCGTCTGACGCCCGAGCTGCCTGTCACGGAGAGGCGCACGTGCAGGGGGACTCACGTGCGGAGCGGTGGCAGACAGGCCCTCACGCTCCCTGTAAAAGAGTCATCGTGGGCTAAAAATAGCACACCGGCGGAGGAGGGAGATGAGCTCGAGTAGACTACTGCGGGAGATAAATAGAAACTTTGGGGTTATTTTTATCCCATGCGTCAGTCTGCTGCAACCCAGGCGTGACTTCTTCCCTGTGAAAACCCTCTCGCCTTTTTCTTTATTTATTGGTCTGTTTTTTGCCGGTGTGCTCCCTCGCTGGCGTCTAAACTCTCTGTTCAGTTGAACCGGGGAGTTCTTCCATCAAACCCAGCAGTGGCTCGGGGTAAAATCTTTTAAAATAAAGTCAGCGTCTGGCATGCAGCTTCCCTCGTTAATGCTCCCACACAGCGTCACTTTCTGAGAGACGCTGTCCAAGTTCAACTCTTTTTTTGGACAAATCACTGCACTTTAACACCAAACACGTAGAGCTGGTGGTTCGGCATGAATGTTTGCAAGGAAAGAAATATATATCTATCAGACGGGGCTGTAACCATAGCAACTATGACTTCCCAATTAGCCTGTTGCACGTGCACAGGCTGGATCATTCATTCTCCCCCCTCCATTCATCAATGTATTCATTCAGTCACTCATTGACTCCTTCAGTTTTTCTTCTGTGGTCTTTTTCTTTGTCTCTCGCCCACACGGGTTGATGAGGAAGCTGCACTGACTTCCACCCTGTGTCGGAAAGAGAATCCATACAGTGAAGTGAAGTGCAATAACAGTTCTGTATATTCTTGCTTTTGAACAAAAAAAGGTGCTGATTGTGGTGTTCTGGGATTGCATCAAACCTGCAATGCAACATGTTTCAGCAAACTTTTACTGTAAGTGCCCACATTTAGCATTCCTGAGCAGTATTCTGTCTAATCATTCAGTAAATAAGCGACAGCAGACTATATTGTAGTTGTAATCAGATGTAATATTTTATTTAATGTTTTTATAAACAACTAGAACTCCACCTGTTGCGACCCAATCGCCAGAAAATATGTTGGCAAAGTACGTTTCTGCCAACCAGATTACGATGAAACTTTACATTTCTTTGTGTTGCTGTTTTTTCTTTATTTTGGTACAATTTTCAGCTTTATCTCGCAACAACGGTGTACATTGTCTGGTTAGGTTTAGGCACAGAAGAAACTTGGTTAGGGTTAGGAAAAGGTCATGTTGTGGCTCACAGTACCTGTTCTGGTCACCACAACCATTGGCTAGATGTTGTCCTGAAGTTCCTTTAAAGATATCCAGTGGTTTCACACAATAATGTTGAAACTTGACCTGTGATAACTGACTTGCCAACAACTTGGTTAAGTATAGGACAGATGTCCAAAGGGTTGATCAGAAATATGTTTTTCATTGCCACACTGATGGCTAGATGTTTTCCCGAAGTCTTCTTAAAAATATTTAGTGGTTTCATACCAAAAAATGTTGAAACCCACTCCGAACTGCGATGACTAGCTTGGCAACTTGGTAAGGGATAGGAAAAGATCACGTTATTGCTCAAAATACCCGTTTTAGTCAACAGAAACATGGCTGACGATGTCCCGACTGACTGTCAAAATCATTTGTTGTCACGAGAAGCGAAGATAGATATGGTCCTGATGGCTCCTTAAAAATATGCAGTGGTTTCACACTTTAAAATGTTGATATGCAGTTGCGTAGCGCGGTCTCTGGCAGCCGTCTCGCCTGTAACTCCACCACCATCCCTCTCCACCTCCCAGTATGCAAGTCTGGTCATAAACATGTGATGTGAACGTGATGTTATTCTTCAGTTTTCCTACAGTCACGTTGCCACGATGTGTAACTGGGACAGACAATATCCACGCACTGGATATTGTGTAGGCATAGTGGGAATGTATGTAAAGTGAAGTGAGTGGAAAACAAATGTGATTTATATTGTAATGTGCACCAACACCAACTATAAATCATCCTTTTCACTCCTGTGATGAACAGCAGCACAGCATGGTTAAAGTTTGCACACACGCACCCACACAGCCACACACACACACACACACCGACGAACCCATCAACCTGGCTTCATTTTCTACATATTAAAAGTCAGAACTCCCTTTCAGGGCTTTTGATTACATTTTCTGCAGCAGTCCATCTGTGATTCCAGAGCAAGAGGGATGCTTTTTTTTTATTTAATTTTTTATTTTTTTTCTCCTTTGTGCAATCTCCTCCTCAGCTGTGCTCGCTGACAGAGACCGAGATTGAAGAGATTTAATGCAGGCTTACACAGTCGAGTAGAAAAAACAACATCACGGGAATAATGGCTGGGAGATATGCGAACAAGCGGTAATCACTGCAATTATTATTATCAGAATCACCGCTTTTGATTTCAGCCCTCGGCAGCGCACGCAGCAGCACCGTGGCTGTGTGTGTGTGTGTAGCACGATGGAAGTATTCCACTCCCCTCCGCCCTGTTGAACATTAACCCTTAATCTGTCACGATAATGCTCGATGCCAAGGCCATCTACTCTCTCCGAGCATAATGGATCTCCTCCTTTGCCTATCCCTGTATCTAACTTTATTCTTTTCACCTTATTTCCCGCTTCCAGTCAAGTCATTCTTTCCCTCAATCTCTTTGACTCTTTGCCTCTTTTCTCTGCATTAACAGTCCTCCCTATTTGTCTCCATGTTCTGTTCCCCTTCAATCATCCTCTCCTGTCTCATATCTCCCTGCTTCATCCCTCCAGATCAGGTAGCTTAACTGTTCCCCGTCAGTCATGTAACATCTCCAGCAAGACGGCACATTATTAATAAAATACTGACACAATCGATTGAGATGTTACCTGAAGGGGGAGAAAAATGATATTACGTTTTAATGTCAGACAAAATGAGCAAAGTGGACGGATGAGTCCCAACGGACTCGGCAGGATGATAGCTGGACGTTCAGTGCCAAGATTTTGTGAATGATTATTCCTACAACAGCCACACGGTGAAAGGCAGCTACAGAATGGTTGAAATTGGGCAGTTAAGTCCTTGTTTAAAGTCTTTGTATAGCAACATTATGTGTTCTGACTTTGTTACGCCACGGACAAAATGTTCTATAGATCTAACCAGAGCATGAGCACAGTGTTGTGACAAGAGAGAATTCAAGAAAAAGCTTCAGTTCTACCTTGTGGTTGGTTTTGTAGAAACGTACACGGCCGACGTTTATCCTGGACTGGGTTGATGATAAAAGTTGTGTTTGCCACAGAGCTTCAAAATCCAATTAAAAAATCCCACATCCCAACCAGGGCGATGCTAACTTCCAGGTTAGCCTACAAAATTGCACGATCCCTGCAGCAATCTATTCAACCAACTCAGCCGCGACAGAGCGCTTTAGTAGTTGCTGTTTCGTAAATTGAAAAGATGGTTCTGGAGCAAAATTATTAATGATGCTATATGAACAAAACCAGAGTGTGAAGTTATCTCATAGTACCCAGATTGATGAGACCAGAATGTACTATCATAGCTATTTCTGTTGCAGTTTGGGTTCACAAACAATTTGGATCAGACTTTAGAAGCTACCTCAGTTCATCCACTGTCTACTCTCACATATCACTGCAATAAAAAACATATTCCTGTCATTGTGGCACTGCATGCCTGCTGCCACACCACCCACCTGAAAGCTAACTGTCACTTGCTGCCCCTGCTGTTCACATAGCCTTTCATATTCCCCACCTCCACCACAGCATCCACCCGCAGGCTCCGAGTCTGCATTGCCCAGGGGGGGGAGTTATTATCGTCACTCCCCACTCCCTGCTGCACTGAGCCCGGTGTGTCTTTGAAACTAGACAACACTTTATTATTCTACAGTCACATAATCTGGTTTATGTGTGATCAGTTACCACACCACTATTCTCCACCTCCTCCAGGTAAGAGTTAATTTATTTGGGCTTTACCCTTTGCGCAGCTTGATCATCCCTCGCCATCCTCTCAGTCCCCTTGGGGAGGGATTCATGGCTTTTCAGAGGAAATACGTGGAAGGTGGAGGTTTTGTGGCGCTTGTCCCATGTGGTCTGGGTATAACCCAACCGTTTTTTCACGCTATGTAAACAATAAACTATACTTACTGCACTGTAGATGTAAATTGTGCAGAGCATCCTCCAATAGGTGGAATTCCTGGAGAAACTGGGCTGATGTGACCACATGTTTTCATCTGTCCTGCTGCTTTTTTCCAGACTTTGTCGAGGGGCAAAGTGAGTTAGAGTTTAGTGCTCTGTGACATTATTGGCTACACCTGAGTGACTGACACCGTCCTCATTACTTGGTTGACATTTCGTCCTCCTCAAGAGAGATATCACTCTCCCCCCAGCAGGGTTTCCGTCTTTCATTCAGCTGGTCTGTGCTGACCAGCTGAATCGCCCTCATCATCATCCCCCACGGCACAGTCATAATTGGATGAACAGCAGGACACCATCCAGATTGTGTTCATGCATTCCACGTATACTGGGCCAATTTAATGTGCGAAGATTATAAAGATTACACAAGGATATTCACGCAGGATTCATGTGAACCGGGTTTAACAGGCTCACACCGACATGTTTACATTAAATCCCTACCTGATCTCCACACAGATGGACCACTAGCGCACCAATCTTCCTGGTAGCCAAACCTCATGTTATTTTTGGTATTTTTAGCTGACTTTTAGCCGAGTGCATAGCTACTGTGATCCTGAAGTAGCACTAAAGGCTTTGCATGCCACTTATGCGCTTTCTTGATGAGAGTCAGATGAAAAGATCAGTGCCGCTGTCATCTGTCCATTGAATATGAAGCTAAAGCCAGCAGCTGGTTGGCTTAGTGTAGCATAAAGACCGGAATTAGTCTTTATTTATTAGAAAGGAAAGAAAAAAATCTGCCTACCAGAACCTAAAGCTCACCAATAGCACATTAAATCTTGTTTGATATTCTGTAAAAATATTTACAAATGGCTTGGCTTCAGTTTTTGTGAAGACTCCAGGAAGTCACCTCATCTGGCCCAGAAATAGTCCTGCACATAAACCCCCGACTTGTTGGTTTTATACTTCGATTTGTGTGCAGAGTGAACCAACAAAATATGCGTTTTAGAGGGGTAGATGTTTTTGTTACATCTGGACACAGCTAGCTGTTTAACCCTGTTTCCAGTCTCTAAGCTAAGCTAAGCTAAGCAGTCGTTGCTTTACTGTATATTTACCATAGTAGCAACAGTGAATATTTGTAAAAATAAAAAAATAAAAAAGTGAATAGGAGTATTTAACCAAATGTTGGACTGTTCCTTTAATCATTTACAAGCTTATCCACAAAAAGTTGTCAGCAACTTTTCGGATAAACAATAAATGTTCAAGCAAGCACACACGGCAAACTGTTCCCTGTTCAGTTTGGAGGTACAGCACAGTGTGCAACCCGTCCTCATCAGAAAAACAACCAAATAGGTAGACTGTGAAAGCAGCTTATTACGACCCATATTTACGTTTGTTGTTAGGTGGTGACCTCTAGTGGCCGTAGAAGTGGCGAAGTAGAATAAAGAGTGAGAAAGCCCACATGAGGAGGACGTCGGGGACGGGTGGTCGGGTCAGATAAGCAGGCGTTTTGACGTGAATGCAACGGAAGCAATAACACCTTTAACCAAGCGAAGTTCCCTTAGGCCATTCGCTGGCACGCTACAACAATCATGTCGTTTTGGGAATGGTGATATAAGTCGTTTTGGGAGTCAGTGGCAATCAACCCATTCAGTTGTTTACATGTGAGCGAGAGAGAGTGAGGAGGTGATTTGATTGTGTGCATCTGAATATGGGTCACACCTGGTGGCCCTGCACTGTAAACACAGTGTGCCTCAGGAGTGAGTGTGAGCAGGTGGCGAGATCTTAATTAGATCCAGTCTATATTCTTTGTTTTGTCGTCAGATGTTTCAGTAAAGAGCATCAAGTGTCTGCAAATTATGTTTGGATGAGGCTGTGCTGTTCAACCCCCCCCCAGCCAGCTCCTCCCTTGTGTTTCATGCCATGACTGTCTCTTCAACCCCAGAATGCTTCACTTCGAGGGTCAGTGGGGAGCAGAAAAGCTTATCTGGCGCTGCCTCTTTTGGCAAAATCTGTGAACCCGTTGACATGTTATCATTTTTTCCTTTTATAGTCTTAGAAAGTCACTTCTTTTACCGCTCGGTTTTCTTTTTTTATTCTACATTTAAAATCGACTCCCAACCCTCCCACGCGCTCTTCAACTCTACCCTTTCCAAAAAACCTGATGATTAATTTTTTTCTCCCTCTCTTTCATTCAGTCTTTCTCACTAATCTCTTTCTATACACACACACACACACGCGCAGAGAAAGAGTCCAACTCGCTGTTTGTCAGTTTTGACATGCCCTCGTTCATCTCGTCTGCCAGCTCTATAAAATCACTTCCCCCGCTGTGCCATTTTAATCTGTTGTATGCCATTTTGATCTAATCTGTTTGCCTTTTATGTGAGGACTACACAGGGCAGCCAGATGCTTTTTGGTGGTAACTCCATCAAATGGAGACACATTAGCTGTCATGTTGTTGTTAAGCAATGTCCTCTGTTTCATTTACTGCCATCCTCTGAGTCACTCCCTCGGACTGCTTTGTGTGTTGAACATGAACACACAAACAGGTACAATATCATTCCGTGCAATCTTCCTGTCCGTGCAGCAAATGGCTTGATGAGTAGGTAATCATCTTTTGCATCGATACTGCAATTTTCGTACAGTCAGTTACGTGCACGCTGTAAAGTCTTTACCCACCAAACCTTCCATTTCCTGTCTCCTGCAGATATCCTCTGCTCGGCCCAAAGTGATTAGATTTGCCCTGCAGAGTTCAAAGTCCGAGGGTCCTTCTCATCTTGTTGGGATCTGTTCTGGGATTACAACATTACACCCCTCCCCACACACGGGAATTTATGTTTCCAATGGAGCAAATCAATAATCGGCCAAAGCACCAGCTCGGATTTGCTCTGCAGCGTTTGTTAATTTAAAAATGTGCAAGCGCAGCCACGACGGAGGCAGAGCTGCATTTTGTCTTCACTCACATTTGTACAGTATATTTAAGAATAATTGATTGTTTCTCGCACAGCTGTGGCAAACAACCAATCACATGCTGGTATGAGACTTCTACAAACCCCTGAGGTGCAGCTTGATCGATGTTTGAGGTTAAAAGGTAGTGTATTACAATTACACAGATTGAACCAAAGCATTTTACTACTGTCAAATGAAAACTCTCAATCTTAATTGAAAACTTTCCAATTTACCCTCGGGGGGAATGACATTCCCAGTCATTTCAGCACGTTCTCATCCCCAACACTTATTGAGGATGCTGTAGTTACCCCCTCTGGCATCTCTTCCTGAAGAGACACTCTAGTACAGGTGGTATAAAGAGCGAGGAGAGTCCAAGTTATGGTGTGTTTGGTGTGACTGAATGGATCACACAGGACTTGTGCGGGGTTTGATTCCTGTGTGACAAGATTGATTTGGTTTTTGCTGTGTAGGTAAGGTGATTTAAATGTGCAGTATGTAAGAATTTTAGTTAAAAAAATGTAAGGATTAAAAAAATGTAAGGATTGAAAGAAGGAACTGATTACTGGGATATATGGATGTTATATAAACGTTTAAAAGGTATAGGAGACGGTCACAACTCCGACTTCAGCTTATTTGTAGAACTTAAAGAAAACTCCACTTCTCTCCGTTATTTCTTTGTTTTCCTTGTTTTCCTCTTGTCTTTGTTTGTACCATCATGAAGTGTCAATTTTGAACTTGCGTGAGGCGTCAAAAAAGAAAGAACTATAGTGCGGTGAGGTTCTCTGTTCAGAGATAGAAAAGGGACACAGCGTCCTTGTCTTTTCCACAACTCTCTGCTGTCTCCTCGCTGCTGTTACAGTGGCGGGAACTGGAGTTGTTTCCAAGCAACTGAGTGAAAGGACACGTTCGCTTTACGTCTGAACCCAGCTCAAGCTCAACGCAGTTTAAACCCTGCTCAGACCAAAGATTTGTGAAAGATTCTTTAGTTTTTCTGAAAGATCATGTTTTTGTCCATCACTCTTGGTATTGGGTTTGGGTGTTATTACTCCACTACCCGTGAGCTTCGGCTGCCTTGGCCTGTTGAGAAGACCATCAGAGATGCGAAGAGTGATGGTGCACTTGAAGCACTTGAAGTAGCTCCTCCCACTTAATATTTATAGATTTAGATTGCGTATTTTAAATCACCATTGTGAATATCAGCATCATCTCCTGCTGTCTTTTACTCACTCGGAGACATTTTAAATGTAATGACGTCCTCCGGAAGTCAATCACAGTTCCTGAAGGGTCACTCTATAAAGTGACGTCATAGTAAATGGTGTCATTCATGTTTTTTGTCTTTATCTGAATGACTGGGTTACCTTACATCTAATAGTAATCTACAACAATTTTACAATTTGAACAGCAGACACAGCAGACTGAAAACCAACCTACTACAGGCCAAAGCAGCCACCACCGCACGTCAACACCAGCGAGGAGCTGAAGGAGAGACGAGCTCCCCCAGACTCCCTTGTTGAATTGCTGAATTGTTTTTGATTGAGGGATTACTTTATAAATGTTGTAAAAATCTGTCTATGAATAATTCTAAAGTATTTGTTATACATTAAGTTCTTTCTTTCTTTCGTCCCAACAACGTATGTCTTTATTTGCATATAGAGTGGAGGAGTGACAAGACGCATGTTGTTTCGCATATTAATTCCAAGTGTGGACTGGCGGACGTAGAGCTGTCCACTTGTTATTGGATCGCCAAAGACGCGTGTTAATACGAGGGACGAGCAGCCTCGCAGTTTAAAATGATGCACTTTGTCCCTGTTAACACAGCCTCCAGTCTGCAGTGCAGTTCACACACTCGACTGATAAACCACAGAACTGTAGAGTAGCATTAGGCTTCGTGATGACGGACGGCCTTTACATTGTCGTGGACGGATATTCTCGCGCTGGCCCTTTCTTTCCTTTTTCGCTCTTTGCATCACTCCTTCTTTTTACTCGACTGATGATTTTTACGATGCTCCGTACTCTCCGTGTCCATGGATCTCCTGATGCCGGCTGATGAATCACATAATTGACGGTTGTCCTGAGGATGTGATATAATGACACATGCGGACGGAACAACAAAGACTAAAAATCACAGTGTTAATGAGCAACATGTCAAACGAGGGAGGCTGTAGTGCGACTGATTATCAGATGCTTCAGTCTGAACATAGAAGGAATAGACGTCATATACATAGAGACCATTTTCCCCCGTCCTCTTGTTTGTCTTCTTCACCTTTGCCTCCTCCGTTCATCATCCCCCCACCTCCAACCTTCATGTGTTTATGCGTATCGATGCCTGTCTCTCTGCGAATACACAACTGTAGGAGGTTTAACTCTGGATTAACATTTATTCTGATATAACAGAGATCCAATTTTGCCATTCCGATGGTAATCCCCGGGCTTCCTAATCCCCTCTGACGGTCCGGCTGATGGGCTCAGGAGTCTCAGTAGGATTCGAGTGCACATTCCCAACTCTTCATCGCTCTTCATCGGAAGCTCCTCTCCACATTTCTGCTGTCAACTTAATCTCATTCTCCTCGCTCTTATTCCCTCTGTGATGTTTAAAACCTTCCTGTGTCCTTCTTTCATGTATTTCATTACATTATTCTTCTTAAAAGCGCATCTCTGCGGTGGACAATACGCAGCCCACCACACGCAATCGTTTGATCTTTCTGTTTTCCGCGATATCCTCTGAAGAGTTTTAATTCATAAGTGGTGATGTGGGCACGCATGGACACTGCCCTGAGGTTATTAATGCATGCAGCGGCGGGAGAAGGAAGAAGTCTGTCACATGGAGACATTTCGCTGAGTTGTGTTGCTGGTTTGAGGCACAGGAGCGCTGTTCTTGGACGTTTAAGGTGCCGTCACACCGAACCTGTTGGACTGGGTTTAAACGTTTAACCTCCACAAGCAGACTCGATAGCTGTCAAGTAAACAAATATATGTAACTTCACAAAACTTGTAAATGTAACCAAAAATTGATACTTCTTTTAGTGTTGACTCTCACTAATGTTAACTGCGAATAAACATAATTACAGTTTTAAAGGTGCATTATGTAAGAAACAAACTGTGGTACGTTCATCGGTTCTGTTCGGGCTGGTGTAAATGTTTCAGTTGTTTGAATGATAGAAGATCTTATTTCAGCGGGAATTCATCAGTCTTCTGGTCATGAACTGCCAAAGAAGCTATCTCTATGAAAGATGTGCACATTTATCGTGGTATCGTTAAACATGCATGTGCGGAGGTTTTTCCTGTTTAATCAGCAACGTGTTATCTTTGAGTCCTGCTCTCTGTATTTTCAATCTTAAATGCTTCATGTGTGGAATTTGGCTCTGCACTCTGCTTTATTCACGCTGACTGCACAACATATTCTGTGAACTGAAGCTTCAGCTTTAGAATGAAAAGTAAATGGGGGAGGAAAAAAAACAAAACGCATCTGAAGTTTTGATCAAGCTTTATTTCCATAATAACATTTCAAGGTTGTACTTTATTATGTAACAATGACATTACACGGCAGCTAATTTTTTGCCATTGTGTATACTTCTGACTTCTGATACACACACACACGTAGAGTATATTTGGCAACCATTAATACTACATTCAACTATTTATTATTATCTTTTTAATTCGATACATTATGAGACTGATTCAACTTTTCCGTCCCTCTCATAGTTTTTCCTTCAAACTCCGTCAGCTGTGTCTCTGCACAAATTTGAGTCAGCATTGCAGTTTTCCTCCCAGCTTAGAACATATTGTGAATCCTTCATTGTCACCTCACTGTTATGACTCTTAACCTTCTTAAAATGCAACTTTACAGCAATTTAAGAAACCGCTTCAGTTTAGCGTCAGCTTAACATCAAACCAGTGACATTCACTATTTGTTGGTATTTAATCAAGTTTTTACAGTCAGCAATGCGCATTTAGCTTCGGCTTTTTAACCAGCATTCTCAACGGCCAACTCTTCATAACTTGTCTTTACTAGTACACTTGAAAGAATACTTGCAACGTTTTTGATTTGCTATTGATATATACACACTTTCAAACTGCCCCCCATTGATCAGCTGCATTCCACCAGGAACAAGCAGTGTGCGACAACATCGTCTCCGTTTATCACCTCACTTTGGCTCTGTTTTTATTATTATTTCTCTATAAAGCAGATGAAAAGACATTCTTTAAGTTCTTGAATACATGGCTAACAATACGATTCTGATTCTTTACATTTGCACTAAGCAGTACAGTTTCCTCGGTATCAAGTTATCATACATAATAAAAATCACCAGTTTCTGCAGGTGTAGTTACAGTACAGATATTAAATAGCTAGATAGTAGCGGTGAGCGTGCACACAATTTGTTCAGCCAACTAAACTAAACCCGTCTTTATATGTGGAATGGGCAAGTGGGTGGGACAAACCAGATGTGGGTCATTTAAGCCTAAAGTTGATATGATTCGATCAGAATTTGCTCCATTTATCATTCATTAGAAAACTATTTACAGAGGAGACTCAGAATTGAACTTCAAATCGATGTTTTTTTAGTCAGATGTCCAACGAGGATTTTCCTTCATAATGTGTACAGATATTGTCACATTTTTACTCAGATGATACTAGTACTAGTAAAATTAACATATCTGGTTATTCGTTTCAGCAAGAATTAAATTGTCACAACAATAACACAACATCGTAACAGTCTGATGATGGTTCTCAATAAAAAAGAAAATGACAAAATCCTTCAAGAATTCCAAAATTGAAAATAATAAAATCTTGCATCTTCAAATAAAAAATATTTCTTCCGGGCGACAGTGATTCCATTGTGATTAGATTGTAATCACTGTCGTCGCCACAACATTTAAAGTGCTGCTCTCTACAGAAGGCTCAATGTGCAAAACAGAGGGCGTGAAGGGACAACTGACACTTCAGAGTAATATCAACCATCATCAGTGTTGTACAAGTTCACACGACACAAAGACCTACCTCGGAGTTCAGTTCAGACAGATTAGAAATCAACATTGATAGTTCACAGTTTTGGACCCACAGCATGAGTGCAAAACATCTGCTCTGCTTGCATCGTCCACTCCTGTTCACCTTCATATAATAAGCATACCTGTATTTTTAATGTTATGATGTCTGAGCATCGGTCCACAGAAGAGTGTCCCTCTACAGTTTGGCTGTAGGCTTATCTCAGTTTAGATCAGAGTAAGCACTTTATATTCAACAATCTGATGTGTGCATTAGATGGTAGTGATAGACTCATGAAAGTGTAGAGGGACTAATTTCAAGTAATTTCATTATTTCATTTTAAATGATATCTTCCTCCTCATGGGGGCCCTTTCACCTGGTGGCGAGCTCGCTTGACCAAGACAGAGACCGTTTTTCCTTCGAGTGGTCGCTGAGGTTAGACGCTGAACCATACCCAGATGAAGTTGGGTGGGTTTTCAGCCACCGTCTTACTTTTTCTCGTGATTTCTGCACGTGATCACTATCTGGCTCAGAGGGGGCTATGATGTGAATAAAAAAGAATAAGAATGTTAAAGCAAAACAAAACTGAATAAGACAGAAGTTACTTGCACAAACTTAATTGATGTATTCACCTGCTGCAGGATTGGAGAACTCCATGCACACCTCTCTTCTGCTCCACTCTCTCTCCATCAGTTCCCTCAATATGCTGAGAGATCCAGATCCTGTATCATCTTCATTGGGCCGGTACTCCATTTGCTCCTCTTCTCCTTCTGAGCCCCAGACGTTCTGCTTAGCTTCACTCACTGGTTAGAAAATACAGTAATCAGGTTAGTTCTACAAGAGATAAAATTAATTTTAAAATCGCACAGACAATTTCTAATGGTGGTCTTTTGAGTGATGCGACTGTGAAACCCAACCACATTCTAACAACAGGTGTTTTATAGTAGGGCCTTTTTTTTTTTTTTTTTTACAGTAAAAACTTTAGTTACAACTTTACAACGGCTCTTTTTTTATTTGCTTCGATCTACAGGCACAATCGCGCACACATTTCATTCACTCACTGACATCATTAACTAACCCGTAATGAGGTGTTAGCCATAGACAGACACATATTGACTGGCCGGGTCTCACTGTTTACCATTTATTTTCCTCTTTGTGGATGACCTAAAGCCCCAAATCCCTCAACTTACTGTCCTTCAGTCATTGGGATTTTATCATAATGATTTTAATCATATAAAATTTGGCAAATGAACTGGGATAATCATGGTGTTTAAAATTTTCTTCATGTCTCTGGATACTCACTGTCTGGTGGTATTCCCAGGCTTCCTTCACAATGGTGTTTTTCCCAGTGCTTGCGATCCCATTCGATGGTAAGTTGTTCTGTGATCTTCTTGGTTGTGTTCTCATCTTTGATTTCGGTTAAACTGTCACTTCTGTCTTCCTGATGTTTTGCATAATCTCCATCAGGATAGGCACTGAGGTAAAAGGAGCTGTTTCCTGCCACCATCTCCTCCATCTTCTCCAGCAGCTCTCTAACCTGATCATCATCTGTGCTCCTATTGTTAAGGACGTGATATCGATTCCCACATTTCTCAATGAGCCATCGGAGAGGCTTTCCTTCACTTTCAATGTGTTGCTCAATAGTTTTGTCCCGCAGAGCGTCCCCGAATGTAAACAGCACGATAACATGTCTCCACACTCTCTGTCCGAGCAGCCTCATGTTGTCCTCTGTGACTCGTCTTTGGTCATCGGTGAACGATGTGTCAACCGGCACTCCAAGCAAAATGACATTTGGTGATGGAGAACACAGAGAGACCCCTTCTAACATCTCATCCCTCAAATGCAAAGGGGTAAATGTCGCTGGGAAGAATTTCCACCATCCAGGAGTATCCACGATGACGACCTCCCTTCCAGCCACCTCGCCGCTTTGCTTTAAAGCTTTCTCCGTGTTATCACCAGCCTGAAACATGTCAGCTTTCAAAATAGTGTTCGCTGACGCGCTCTTCCCGGAGAACACCCACCCGACCATCAAGATTCTCAGGTTGAGTGTTGGTTCTGCAGAAAAACACAGCTGTTAGAAGTCTGGTACTTTAAAATTACAATTCTTATTGTAACTATTTAGATGTTATTTTTTATAGTTTTGGTGCTCGTCTTAATTTCTTACAAAACCATCACCATTACACCAGGTAACACCAAACAGCATTTTGACACTCTGACCTATGAGTACCCGGAAGTCATTATAACATTATAGCCAGCTGTGACAGTGTTGTTGACATATACTGAGCTGTTTCATACAAGACTAAATAGAATTTTACTGTCTTTACAACAAATACGATGACTTTCTTGACTTACAAAATTACATTTAAGATTGACAAACATATCTGAAGTTCATGGTTCAATTCAAACAGGATCCAAAAAATGATTTGTTTCTCTTCACTGGCTACTGTGCGATATTTATTCCTGCATAAGGTCCCAATGGGGGACAGCCAGGAGGGGCTTGATTTCGCCTCTCTGAAGTAGTGGAAACTACCACTGAGGCGATTTTCTGTACTTTAGCAGGTTATTAATGTGATCGCATCACAACACAACTGTGCAGAATGCAGTCACAAAACTTGACAGGTGTGTGATTGCACCTGGGGTACAGTGATCTGCACCTTAAAATAAATGTGGGCTAACCTGGGGATTATTAAAACCAGTCTGATCATCTGACAGCTGGTGTTTATAATTATTCCTTTGAGTCTTATATGCAATGTTCCAGACAGCAGTAGGAATCATGATCAAAACCACAGAAATCAGTTCCTTAAATGACCAAAGTCAACTGACCTGTCACGAGGTTTCTGAGATTTTCCCTTTGTTTTTGTGATAGCAGACGCATCTCCTCAGCTTTTTTGTCCACTTCCTTCCTCTTCGACTCAGCATTTTCTATCAGCGTGCTGTCTGTTTCATAACAACTGTTTTTAGCCACCATGTCGTCAATCTTCTCAAACAGCTCTTTGACTTTCTCGCTGGTGTCTGTGCCATCATTACAGAGGACATGGTATCTGTTACCACAGGCCTCCAGAAGTGACTGAAGTGGAGCCCCTTCCCTCTTGATGTAATCCTCAATGGTTTCATGGTCGATCTGACCTCTGTGGCTGAAGACCACTATCGTGTGATCCCACACCTTGTCACCAAAAAAATGTTGCAAGTGCTTCTTTGTTGTCTTCTCGTACTCGTCTTTGAACGGTATTTCAGCATTTATCACCAGGATAAAACTGTGCAGTCCAGGTGTGACGCTGAGAATCGCTTCTGTCTTGAACAGTTCGGGTGTATTACAAAGGTCGTATCCTCGCAGCCACCCGGGGACTTTGACCACTGTGACTCTTCGTCCGCATACTTCTTCTTCTCCCTTCTCACAACAGGCTGTGAGATCTGTATCAAATACCTGTTTTCCCAGGATGATGTTTCCAACCAGATATTTCCGGGAGCTTTTTGATCCCACAAGTAAAACATTCAGCTCTGACGGAAAGAAAATGAGACAAAGACATTAACATGAAAAAAAGCTTGAACACAGAAAAACATTCATTCACAATATGAGAGTTACTTTATGGACTCACCTTTGACAGGTGTAGTTTTCTTCATGTTTCCTGAAGAGTGTAGTCAACATTAAAGGCATCGAATGGGTTCAAATCTCCTCATGTGTCTTGTTGTTGGCTGTGTGATCGGCAAATGTACTTGTTTTGAGGAACCTGATACTGGCTTCCTCCAACTGTTCAGTCAACAACATGTGAGGCATGTGGTGTACCGCAGTGAACTGCTTACATGTCACAAGTTTAACATTAAATTATGTTTTATAGGGGTAATGCCCACTTATTTGCAGCATTTTCCTTAATTTGTTATTTCTACTTGAACAGAGGGAGCGAAACTAAAAACAAGCAACAATATACAGAGTCTTAATTTTCTGTTTAAATATATATACAGACAGGTGATGAAGTAAAAATCTGAATAAATGAGCAAACAAACAAAACAAATTCAAATGCGTAAATGATGGCTTACTTCCATTCTTTCAATTGTTTGATGTCTTTCCCACGCATGTTTTACTTGGGTGGTCAGCCCAAGTAAAACTCAGCGATCCATTTCAGCATTTTATACTTATATTGTCTTCTACATCTGAGAGAACAACGCCATCCGTGATCCATTAACTACTGGATCTGTTCTCGCTCTTCCGTCTACAATCACTCATGATCTGCAGACAAAGAGACGCTCTCTGGTATTCTATCTCTCCTGTAATCTCACTGATTGTCCTGTGACCTCTGCTATTTAACGTAGGCCCACTTATACCTTGGTTTTGCACAAACTTGTAAGTGCACCTGGTTGTTGCTTTATAAATAATAAGCCTCCTCCCAGACGGCTCACCTGCTGAGACGATCCTCTTCAGGATCTTCTCAGAGTTCAGTTTACAGCTTTATCACACCAGATGAAACAAACTAAACCAGCAAACACACCTGAGTTCAAGTAAACCAATCCAAACAGGTTTAAGAGTAAACTTAGTTGTAAC
Source organism: Lagodon rhomboides (assembly GCA_039737535.1). Taxonomy (NCBI): domain Eukaryota; kingdom Metazoa; phylum Chordata; class Actinopteri; order Spariformes; family Sparidae; genus Lagodon; species Lagodon rhomboides. The sequence continues at coordinate 20,219,938 of CM077804.1, read as the reverse complement.
AAAAAAGACAATCTTAAATGCTTTATGTGTTAAATTTTTTATCTGCACTCTGCTTTATTCACTCTGACTGTACAACATATTCTTCCAACTGTAGCTTCAGCTTTAGAATGAAAAGTAAATGGAGAAAAATAAAAAAACAAAAACGCAGCACCTGAAGTTTTGATCAAGCTTTATTTCCATTGCAACATTTCAAGGTTGAACTTCATTATTCAACAATGACATTACATGGCAGCTAATTTTTGAAATTGTGTAAACACACACAACATTCACACATTATTGGTATTTAATCAAGTTTTTACAGTCAGCAATGCGTGTTTAGCCTCGGCTTTTTAGCCAGCATTCACAACAGCAAGCTCTTCATAACTTGTCTTTACTAGTACACTTGAAAGAATACTTGCAACTTTTTTGATTCGCTATTAATATATACACACTTTCAAACCGCCCCCCATTGATCAGCTGCAATCCACCAGGAACAAGCAGTGTGCGACAACATCGTCTCCATTTATCACCTCACTTTGGCTCTGTTTTTATTATTATTTCTCTATAAAGCAAATGAAAAGACATTCTTTAAGTGCTTGCATACATGGCTAACAATACGATTCTGATTCTTTACATTTGCACTAAGCAGTACAGTTTCCTTGGTATCAAGTTATCACACAGACTAAAAATCACCAATTTCCTCAGGTGTAGTTTTTGGAAAATGGAGCAGATCTCATTTCACAGTACTCAACCTCCTTATCACATCATACACTGCCACCACCACCTCAGCATGCAGCCCTACAGTACAGATATTAAATACCTAGATATAAATCGTAGCGGTGAGCGTGTACACAATTTGTTCAGCCAACTAAGCTAAACCCGTCTTTATACGTGGAATGGGCAAGTGGGTGGGACAAACCAGATGTGGGTCATTTAAGCTTAAAGTTGATATGATTCGATCAGAATTTGCTCCATTTATCATTCATTAGAAAACTATTTACAGAGGAGACTCAGAATTGAGCTTCAGAACAATGGTTTTGATGTTTTTTTTATAGACTTGAATAAACCTCAGTCAGATGTCCAACGAGGATTTTCCTTCATAACGTGTACAGATATTGTCACATTTAAACTCGAATGGTACTAGTACTAGTAAAATTAACATATCTGTTCTGGTTATTCGTTTCAGCAAGAATTAAATTGTCACAACAATAAAACAACATCGTAACAGTCTAATAATGTTTCTCAAAAAAAAAGAAAACGGTTAAAAACAGTAGAAAACTATTTACAGAGGAGACTCAGAATTGAGCTTCAGATCGATGTTTTTGATGTTTTTTTAGTCAGATACTCAACGAGGATTTTCCTTCATAATGTGTACAGATATTGTCACATTTACATTACTTGGATGATACTAGTACTAGTAAAATTACCATATCTGGTTATTCGTTTCAGCAAGAATTAAATTGTCACAACAATAACACAACATCGTAACAGTCTGATGATGGTTCTCAATAAAAAAGAAAATGACAAAATCCTTCAAGAATTCCAAAATTGAAATTAATTAAATCTTGCATCTTCAAATCATCTGATGATGAAAATATTTCTTCCGGGCAGCAGTGATTAGATTGTAATCACTGTCGTCGCCACAACATTTAAAGTGCTGCTCTCTACAGAAGGCTCAATGTGCAAAACAGAGGCCGTGAAGGGACAACTGACACCTCAGAGTAATATCAACCATCATCAGTGTTGTACAAGTTCACACAACACAAACACCTACCTTGGAGTTCAGTTCAGACAGATTATACTCAACATTGATAATTCACAATTCTGGACCCACAGCATAAGTGCAAAACATCTGCTCTGCTTGTATCGTCCACTCCTGTTCACCCTCATATAATAAGCATACCTGTATTTTTAATGTTAGGATGTCTGAGCATCGGTCCACAGAAGAGTGTCCCTCTACAGTCTGTCTGTAGGCTCATCTCAGTTTAGATCAGAGTAAGCACTTTATATTCAACAATCTGATGTGTGCATTAGATGGTAGTGATAGACTCATGAAAGTGTAGAGGGACTCAGAGGGATTAATTTCACTTAATTTCATTATTTCATTTTAAATGATATCTTCCTCCTCTTGGGGGCCCTTTCACCTGGTGGCGAGCTCGCTTGACCGAAACAGAGACTGCCTTCCTTCGACTGGTCACTGAGGTTAGCGGCTGAACCATACCCAGATGAAGTTGGTTGAGTTTTCAGCCACTGTCTCACTTTTTCTCTTGACTTCAGCAGCTGATCACTATCTGGTTCAGAGGTGGCTATGGTATGAATAAAAAAGAATAAGAATGTTAAAGCAAAACGAAACTGAACAAGACAGTAGTTACTTGCACAAAGGTAATTGATTTATTCACCTGCTTCAGGATTGTAGAACTTTCTCCAGAAAGCCAGCTCCATGCATGTCTCTCTTCTGCTCCACTCTTTCTCCATCAGTTCCCTCAATATGTTCAGAGGTCCAGATCCTGCATCATCTTCACTGTCTACTTTAGGACCATCGCTGCTCCTGAACTGGTCGACTTTAGGCTCCATTCGCTCGTCTTCTCCTTCAGACCCCTGAGAGCTCTGCTCAGCATCACTCACTGGTTAAGAAACACAACAATCAGGTTACTTCTACAGTTTAGTTTGTTTAGTTTGTTTGTAGTGGCTCTCAAACATGGTGGGTGAAATTAAGTTGAATGGATATGATTTAAAAGAAACAAACACAAAAAAGTTTGCTGATGCTATCATAGTGACCTCAATTTAACTAAAATTCATTTAGGATCCTTTTTTATTACCATAGTTAGGCCCAATCCCATTTCCAAGTCCAAGTATCCCATTGACATACATGAAAATGTGTGGCTGTCATGCACAAATCAGCAATAACAATCTAACTTGAGTGAGCTGGCTAGTTAGCTGCTGAGACATCAGCAAAATGGTTGTGATTATTTTAAGCTTCTTACAAAGAAAAGAGCCGTAACACATTGAAACACCAGAGTTCCATAACCATCAGTTCGAGGCTGCTATACTATGTGGGGTTGAGGTGAAGTCTGAACAAGTGAGTCTTGAGTCTTTTGCGGAAGATGGCGAGTGATTCCGCTGTCCTGACATTGGTTGGGAGTTTGTTCTACCACTTAGGTGCCAGAACACAACAACAAACAGAAAAAAGTTAAGTGTTCCCGACCAAAGGATTAGAGGAAGCGCTTGGATTTGTCTCTTTTTGAGATTTTTGTGCTGGTGTCAACATGGAGTGTTTTATCCTGAAAAATAACCGGATGTTATGTTGTTGTTTTC